>ML252365.1:66558-82327 GCA_005239495.1 Nicotiana undulata
ACCCCCCCCCCCCCCCCCCCAAAACCAAGCAGCTAGCACTCTCAAGTTGCTAGTGATAATAAACAAATAAAAACACAAAAGCCATAATACAATAACCTCATCATTCACCAATAACAAACTGCAAATGATAATAATCTTTACTTCATTCAGTCTTCTCCACTGGAACTTCTGTGGTAGTTTCAGCAACAGGAGCTACAGGTTCTTCTTTCTTTTCTTCAACAACAGCTTCAGCAACAGGTTCTTTTTTTTCTTCTACTACTGGTGCAGCAGCAGTCTCATTATTAGCAGCAACTTCTGGTGCTGCTGGGGCTTCAGTACTCACTACTGACTCTTCTTTGGTTGCATCTTGAGTGGTTTCAACTGCAGCTGCAGGAGTTGTCTCTACTACTGATCCAACCTTTAAAAACCATTAAAGAAAAAATATTTACATCAGTGACACTACAAGAAACTGAGTTTAAGTTCTATGCATCGTCTGTGTAAATAATAATTACACAATCAGCTGGTTACTAACTACCGTCAAAGTTAAGTACTTTAACCCTCGTACTCTGAATTATGCCAATATTTAGTTTAGATTGATGATCAAGTAAAGGACTGCATATTTAGAGTTCAAATAATTACCTAAAAGGTCAAATTTAGGAGTGGTTGGATTATTACAAAAATATCCGGTCAGATTCACTATTTACGTTTTTAGCCGGTATAATTATACATCGATTATACAGTTATAAACATATTATACATTAATTTTACATTTACGTATTATACACTCGCCGGTTATTTTTAGTTAAAGAAATTAGGTGGGTCGTTTTTGGGCTAATTTTTCTTCTATTTTATAGAAAGCCAAATTAAATACACGTTTAGCATAGTAAGTAAAGTAAGAATAGTTTTTTTTCTTTAGTTTATCAAACTTTCAACAATCTGATCATCAGTTTGACCAAAGCTGATTAATTCAGCTACTATTACTGATGTTAATTAGATTGTGATAAGTTCAGTAAATATGAAACAATTTTTATTACATCTTCATATGTGTATTTAATTAACATACACAAGTGGAGCTAGCTAACCACCTGATCTTGATCAGATGGCTAGATTTTAATCTGGAAAATAGAGAAGGAAAAATGTGTGCATAAATCAATATAAAAGTACCTGATCAAGACTTGCCATTGGAAAATGAGGAATAAATAAACTTGAAAATAAGAATATGGGAATTAAAGGGGGGAAATGAAAATTAATGCTTTGGTGATGAGAAATGATCAGAGGAGAGAGCTATTTATAGAGAGAGTAAGATGATAATATAACGGGAAATTGAGAAATAGAGGTACACTTTATCAAATAGAAAAAGAGAAGAGAATCTTGAAAGCTACACAAAATGACATTAAATTAAAGGGTCAAGCAAATTAGGATGTCTTAGTTGCAAATGTATTTACGTCTCTAAAATTAAATAATTCAACTATCCTTATTATTGTTTACCAATAAGGATTGTAGTGAAATATATATAATCACTTTTTAACATAAAATTACTTTTGTTAGAAAACGCTTTTACCTAGAATTTTCGACGCCAATTCGGATTTTTCTTTTTAAGATAATATTACATATTTACATAGTCCCATTCTCATTCTATATTGATTCATATATTCTAGTAGCAGCGAGAAAAATATATTAACATAATTTTTGAAATGTTATTTTGAGATATATTAAGCGGCAAAAGGAATTAAGTTAAAGATTTGAATAATTAAATGAATTTGAAGTATTGAAAACTATGAAAATCACATAAAATAAATATTTATAGGGCGGTGGTAATTAATTATGATGTCATAAAATACAAACTGTACAATATTACACCGACTAAGCATTAATTAATTTATCTAAGCCATTTGCGTTTGACATCTGTTATGTCTTTTTCTTTTTTCATTGAATTGTTTATTCTGAATCATAGGACGTTATCATGCTTTCATGTTCTTTACTTTTTCCTTTAATTTTTGAGGTTTCTCACAACAAAAAAGCAAATATCGAATACTTAAAGGAAATGAATCAAACTCGAGTACAAGCCTGAATTCTTTACAAAATGACTTCTATAAATATTTTGTGACTTGCAAATTATTGGCTGAATTTATCAAATTCAAAACTTTTGATATTTAAAATGTTCATTTGTTTTAGGTAAAATTTTATTCGCACCTACACTAACTAAATAAAAACATATTTGCTCCATATATCGTTATCACCAAATTATATAATTAATTTTTTATTTAATTATAATATAATACGTCTTTCGTTTTAATTTATGTGAACTCATTTGACTGGATACGATGTTTAAGAAAAGAGAGATTTTTTTTAAACTTGTGATGTAAAATAAGACACATATATTTTATGTGATTATAAATTATTATATAAAAATACTGTTTTTAAAGAAATAAATTATTTTTTGGCACGAACTAAATAAAAAATAAGTTGACATAAATTGAAACGGAAAATATATATTTTGAAGTAAATTGGGTGCATATAAATTTAGCTTTGAAGGAGTACTAATTTTACACGAGACATGCGGCGCGCCTAATGGCCCCTTCATCATAACAAAAATACGAAGATTTAGCGTACTAAAGGGCCCCACTGAAGCAACAACAACACCTGACGTGGGACCTATTTGCTTTAACTGGGCCCTAGAGGAACTGACATTTCTAAAGATGTTTAAAGCTGATAGGCCCTTATCTAACGGTTCAAATGCTTCCCAGGTTATTACTCCATGTGTCCTTTTTGGTCCCACTCGCATGTGTTGCATTTGTGAGGATTGCTCTGTTACTCAAATTATCACTCAACTATCCTAATTTATTTGTTAAAGTTACTTGTCTTTCGTTTGTAACAACAAAGTTATTTAATTATGTCTATAACACTTAGAAAATTACTCATCAAGATTTTCCAAATTTTTGATTGTCAAATATCTATTTTACCCTCTAGACTATCAATTTTTTTAACTTTTTAAATATTATAAATTTTTTCTCTTTTTAATCTACATTGTGGACTTATCTATAAAATAAATATAAGTTATTTACAAAATAAAAAATAAAAAATTATTTTTCAGGTCATATAATGACAGAATAATTATAATTGAGCATAATTTTCAAGAATATATAATGTATATATAAAATTATCTTTATTTAAGCAATCATTATATTACGTACATGGAATATATATTTTGCAATCTATATTTTCTTTCATTTTCAATTGTGTAAATAAATTATTGATTTTGTTGTTAATACTAAAATTATTATGAACAATATATTCTAATTAATATTTTTACTATGCTCATTATTTTGTTATTCTAGCATTATATATGCTTAAATACTTTTTTTTAATTTATGAATAAATTTTATTTATTATATAGGTAAGTCCGTAATATAAATTAAAAAGGAAAAATTATAATATTAAAAAGTTAAAAAAATAAAAAGAAGATAAATGTTTATAATTTAGAGGGTAAAATAGGTATTTAGAAATCCAAAATTTCTAAAAACTAGTTAAGTGACCTTCTGAGTGACATTGACATAGATAAGTGACTTTGTTGTTACAAAAGAAAGAAAAGTGACTTGAGTAGATAATTTGGGATAGTTGAGTGACCATTTGAGTAATAGATCTCTCGCCTTGCCTGCATTTAACTTTCAATAAATTTTTGTGTTATTTGTACATCATGCGCCGTTACAATTTTAGATTTATGAAACTGACCTTTTTGAATTTCTTATGTGTAAAAGACAAATCTTTTACGTGTAAAAGTAAATCTTCAATGTGTAAAATAAGAGGTAGGATCATAAAACTAAAAATAAATTTTGTAAAAAGCCAAAAAACCGATTGACCCTAACAAATTTGATTTGAATTTAAATTCTGTGCATAGATAGTGAGTAAATTTTTTACTATCTTGCAAAATTGACTAACAATATTCCTTCCGGTCTACTTTAATTGCTTTTTAGTTGTTTTCACACATATTAAAGAATTTTCAACATTAATTAATAATAAAATTGATCATATTAATTTTAATTTATTCATTGAAAATCTAACAAATACTCTTAAGTTCTTTACTCTAATAGCAACTTTGAAAAAAAAAACAGAAGTTAATTGTCGTTGATGTCAAGAAATATCAAATAATGTGAATGACAAAAGAAAATAATTGAAAAAGTACTTAAAGTGGACCGGAAGAAGTAATAGTTAACTTTTCTTAAAAGCATGATATGATAATTTAAAAATAGGGGATCAAGTTTTATAACCAGTTAATTAAACTGATAGTGAAAAAGCAAAATACATTTAACGCACAAAAATTAAAAGTGGGGAGTCTTGATATAATAGTAAAATCATCACTGTGTGACCGGATGATAGAGGGTTCAAATAGTAAAATCATTATCTAGCATGAACGTAAGATAAGGTTGCGTAATAGAACCACTAAGTTTGGATCTTTGTTGAATTTTATTGTCACGATCCGGAATTTCCATCGGCGAATAACGCCTAACATTTTATTTGCTACGCAAGACAACGTTAAAACAATCTACTCCTAGTGACAGTTAAATTAGATATTAAAGAAGAACTGAGATAACTGAATAAAATTAAAGTAATAATGCGGAAGCTGAACTAGCCAAATATCTATTACAATTCCTTGAACCTGGTGTCACGAGTCCCGAACTACTAGAGTAATACACATAAGGGTATGAACTCTGAAATAAGTAACAAGTTGTTCGAATGAAAGTACGCAGCTAAATAGACAGAGGATAGAGACTCCAGGAGCTGCGGGCGCTGAACAACCGTACCTCAAGTCTCCGCGAATGTATAATCTGAGCTCGCTAATAATCGCCGTTGGGACCGTCTCCAAAATCTGCACAGTGTGCAGAGTGCAGTATAAGTACAACCGACCCCATGTACTGGTTAGTGCCGAGCCTAACCTCGACGAAGTAGTGACGAGGCTAACGCGAGTCACTTACGCTAAAACCTGTAAGCAGTATATAATAATAACAGAATAATTGAAATACAATACAGAGTTAAACAACCAACAAGAAATGATAACTACTGCCTCGAAAATAAACCAGTGTCGTCCAGAATTTACCAGTTTTACCAGTTCAAACAAAAAATTGAAACAACAACGTAGCTCAAGAAATAGAAATATATAGGTTGTTGCGGATGATAACTAGGGATTTTAGCCTACTATTTACTCTCTTTTGCTTAGATTTTGGATCAAAATGCGTTAAGGAAATTTCGAAAACTAACTCAAGGTGCTTACTTGCAGGTTTTGATCAAAATGAGACAAAGAAGCCAAAACGAACTCATAAAGGAGCCAAACTTGCACAAGTCCTAAAAATTACTGGAGCGCTGTCAGCGCCATTATTGACCGATAATGAAGTTCAAAGAGATGGAATGGGCTCATTGTTGACCGATGAACGCGCAACTAAAGCGCGGCCGCGAAGGAGATTTCGCTGAGAGCGGTATATCAAGAATCAGAGACCTTGCATTCTCGGGCCAAGCAAAGAACGCTGTCCGCGTCATTATTGCGCGGCCGCGAAGACACCTGACGCTGAGGCGGTGGATTTTGCGCTGGGAGCAAGAGTTAAGGTTCAGAGAGTTGCAAGTGGAGTAAATTTACAAGACGCTCTCAGCGAGCATTTTACGCAGCCGCAATTGATGCCAACGCGGACACGACTCTTTTTACGCGGTCCCCGAAACTAACTCCAGACCAGGTTCAAGTGAAGAAAAACGCGGACCACGCTCTCTATTGCGCAGCCGCGAAAGTCCATTCGCTGAGGCGCCCAGTTTTACGCTTACAACGGGACCTTCGTAGGGGTACTTTTGTCCAGTAATTTTAACTGTGTATAAATAGATCTTTTTTATATTTTTAGGTTATCTTTTCTATTAGGGATCCCGTGAACGGCAACACTTTACCACTTTGAGTAATTTCAGAGTAGCTTTAGCTTATAATCTTAGATTTTGTTCTTGTAATAAACTTTTATGGCTTATATTTCATCTCCATCTTTGATTTCTACCTTAATTATGAGTAGCTAGACCCATTAGCTAGGGTTGTGACCCAACCCTAGTGTGGGTATTTAATGGATCTTTAATATTAGGGCTTATTTGTTTACGGTTTAGTGATATTTATCTTGTTTCATACTTTATTTGTTGAATTGGTGGTTGCAAATACTCATTCATGCCTTTTTGACTAGGGCTCTTCTTGAGAAAGAGGGCCCAAGTCTAGGTAAAATAGGCTAACAAGGAATTGAGGTGAATTCAAGAGATTGATAGCCCCAATTAAAAGGGTTAAACCTAGAGATAGCAATACCCGACTTGAGCCAATTTCACTTGCACTGTTTGAACACCCAATTAGGCTTGAGAAAGACAATTCGGGCAAGTTTGTCACGACCCCATACAACAAGTTTGTCCTAAATTGTAGACCTTGTTAGATACTCGCCTAGGTGTAAGTCACCTCCCTAGTGCTTTTTATCAATTGAGAAAACTCCTAGAAAAATATTGTACTTAGTTTATTTTCAGCAATCAATAGCATTAAACTAGAATAGAAACAAAATCCACTCATGATTAGAAGCGTAACTAAAAACAAAGCACATAGCTAGATTAGATAGGAACCCAATTCCCAACCAATTATAACTCTCTGTGGATATTGATCCCGACCTTTCGGGTAAAAGCTACATCGACCTCTCATCGCCATTATATAGTGGTGTAGGGTTAGAGCCGATCACTTCTTGGCGCCGTTGCCGGGGAGTTAAACGGTTTTGGCTATCTATCTGACTAGTTGTGTGTATTGTTTTTCTTTCCTTCTATTTTACTAACTTGTTTGTGTTAATTACTTTAGGTACAATATGGCTGATCCTCTTGGCAATGTTCTCTCGGGGGAGGAGGTAGAAGATAATGGTGATGATGATGTGTATCTAGTACCTCAAGCTCAAAGAAGAGGCCGCCAGGCAAATGACAATATTCCAGACCCTCCCCCACCCCCTCCACGAGCAGCTCATCAGGTGCTTCCAAATGAAGGTTATGCTAGTGCGATTGTCCCACCCCGAATCCGGGCGAGCAATTTTCAGATTACAAATGTTATGTTAACCTTATTGGAGCAGCAAGGGTTCTTCACATGAGCTTCCCATCAGAATGCTTATAAACATCTAAAGAGCTTTGTAGTTACATGTTGGGGAAGCAAACAGACAAACATGTCGGAGGATGCATTGAGAATAAGATTGTTCCCTTTTTCACTTAGAGGGAAATCTTTGGACTGGCTCGAAAGGCTCCCCAACCATTCCATCACTACGTGGGATGAGTTGGCGGATAAGTTTATATCCAAGTTTTTCTCACCGGGACATATGGCAGCTTTAAGGGATGAGATCTTAGCATTTAAGCAGTAACCAAATGAACCCCTTCATGAAATTTGGGAGAGATACAGAACTATGGTCAAGGAATGCCCCAATAATGACATGATAGAAGCCATGATCCAACAGACATTTTACCAGGGTGTAAACACGACCAATCAATGTGTGGTGAACTAGTTAGCTAGGGGAAATTTTATGAAGCTGTCTTATGATGAGTCCTTTGACATACTTGATGAAATGGATGACACTTCTTCAGCTTGGCAGAGTCGGGCAAATGTTCCCCAAGGTGGCCCGAATGTAATCAATCTTCATAAGGAACTACAAGATCACGGACAAGCCATAGCTGAGTTGCCTACAACCATGAACCAGTTAGCTAAAGCACAATTGCAGCAGATTCAAGGACCAAAACAAGTAAATGCTATGGAAGGTGTCAATCTAATGGTCAACAAGAGGAGACAACGGGGTCAACATGTGCAAAGAAATAATGATCAATGTGAGAAAAGTGGAAGTGGCTACAACAATGATGATTCATATGATGACCAAAGTGAAGAAGTATTGTATGCCAACAACTCTCAAGGACAACAGAGCAATGCTCCGAATCAACAATGGATCTCTCAAGGGAATAATCAGAATTGAAATAATAAAGGTCAAGGAAACTGGAACAACAACAACAACAACTCAAACAACAGGGGAAACAACAATCAGAGTTGGGGTGGCAACAACAATTGGAATGGAAATAACAACAACAATTGGGGAGGAAATGGAAATCGGGGGTCGAGCTTTCAAAGGCCCCCAATGTATCAACAACCCAACAATCCTCCTACGTATCAATCTCAAGGGACAAGTTCTTCAAATAATGAGATGGGGAGAGCTGAGAATATGTTTAAACAGATGATGGAACAGAATGCCGATTCCGATGCTCAAATTGCCTCCCACACCACTTCCATCCGCAACCTTGAAATCCAAATGGGTCAAATCTCGCAAGCATTGAACACTCGCCCTAAGGGGGCACTACCTAGTGACACAGTAGTAAACCCGAAGGGTGGGAACAATAACAATACCGATCATGCAATGGCGGTGACCACAAGGAGCAGTAGAGGTGATGAAGCAAGTACCTCCAAGCAAAAGAGAGTTGTGAGTGATGATGATGAAGTGCAAAATGATGATGTTCCAATATTTGATGAGCAAGTGAGTAAAGAGCAATTGAATGGTGAAGTGAGGATTGATGTTCATGATAACGAGTGAAACTCAAAATGACATGAACCCGTCTAGGGAACACGTAATAGACATACCGGAGTCGGTAGTGCCAAAAGCCAAGGCTCCACTACCAAGGCCTCCTCCGGCTTATCCTCAAAGACTTGCAAAGAAAAAGAATGAAAACCAATTCAAGAAGTTTATTGAGATGATGAAAAGCTTGTCAATCAATGTTCCCTTGGTGGAAGCTCTAGAGCAAATGTCGGGATTCGCCAAGTTTATAAAAGACTTAGTAACTAAAACGAGTTCTATCGAATGTGAGACCATCAAAATGATTCATCAAGTTAGTTCCATTGTGCACTCGGTGGCTCCCAAGCTTGAAGATCCTGACCCATTTACTATTCCATGTACCATTGGGAGTGTGGATTTTGCAAAGGCCTTGTGTGATTTGGGTGCAAGTATAAATTTGATGCCTTACTTCATATTCAAAACTTTGGGTATTGGTCAACCAAGAGCAACTTCAATTAGACTACAAATGGCGGATAGAACAATGAAGAGACCCCTTGGTATTATTGATGATGTTCTTGTACGAGTCAACAAGTTTATCTTGCATGCTGATTTTGTGATCCTAGACTGCGAAGTCGACTATGAGGTGCCTATAATCTTGGGAAGGCCTTTCCTATCAACACGGAAGGCGTGGATGTAGAAGACAGTGAGCTCAGCTTCCGGGTGGGCGATGAAAAGGTTATCTTTCACGTGTGCAAATCTATGAGGTAGTCGAATAGTACTGAGGTTTGCTCTTTCACGGATCTTGTGTCGGAAGTGATAATTGATGCTACAAGTTCAATGATCAATGTGGAAGATCCCATGGAAGCTGTTTTGTTGAACCGTGAGGATGATGTGAGGGATGGCTTGGTTGAATGTGCTAATGCATTGCAAGGAATGTGATCATACTCTTATGGTCCCCGTAAGCTCTCCTTGGACTTGGAAAATCGTAAGACTCCACCGACAAAGCCCTCGATCGAGGAGCCACCAACATTGAAGCTGAAGCCTCTCCCATCACACCTCAGGTATGAGTTCTTGGGCCCTTCTTCTACATTACCTGTTATTATTTCTGCTTTCTTAACCAAAGTGCAGGTAAACTCCACTCTTGAAGTACATCAAAGAAGAAAAAAGGCAATTGGATGGACCTTAGTTGATATTCGAGGCATAAGCCTCGCCTTTTGCATGCTTAAATTATACTTGAGGATGATGCAAACCCGTCTGTGGAACATCAACGAAGGTTGAACGAGTCTATGCAAGAGGTTGTCAAAAAGGAGATTATCAAATGACTTGATGCAGGGGTTATCTATCCAATCTCAGACAGTGCATGGAGTTCACCGGTGCAATGTGTGCCGAAAAAGGGGGTATGCTTGTGGTGAAAAATGAGAAGAATGAATTGATCCCTACTAGGACTGTGACCAGATGGAGGGTATGCATGGACTACAGAAAGCTGAACAAGGTGACCCGAAATGATCATTTCCCATTTCCTTTTCTTGATCAGATGCTAGACAGACTTGCCGGGCGTGCCTATTACTGTTTCTTGGATGGGTACTCATGTTACAATCAGATTCTTATAGCCCTAGAAGATCAAGAGAAAACTACCTTCACATGCCCGTATGGGACCTTTGCATTCTCACGGATGCCGTTCGGATTGTGTAATTCACCCTCTACCTTTCAGCGATGCATGATGACTATATTTACGGACATGGTGGAGGAATTCCTCGAAGTCTTTATGGATGATTTTAGTGTGGTTGGAGACTCATTTGAAGAATGTTTGCAAAATCTTGGCAAGTTTCTAGCCCGATGTGAAGAGACAAATATTTTGCTTAATTGAAAAAAATGCCACTTTATGGTCGAGGAGGGCATTTTCCTCGACCATAAGATCTCAAAAGATGGAATCGAAGTGGACAAGGCTAAAATAGAAGTGATTTCAAAGTTACCTCCTCCGACTTCTGTAAAGGGAGTTAGAAGTTTTCTTGGGCATGCGGGGTTCTACCGAAAGTTCATCATAGACTTTTCAAAAGTGGTGAACCCCATATGCAAGCTATTAGAGAAGGATGCAAGATTTGATTTCAATGAAGAGTGCATGAAGGCGTTTGAGCTCTTGAAATATAAATTAACAACCACTCCAATCATTATCGCACCAAATGGGAGCTCACCCTTTGAGCTTATGTGCGACACGTAGGAGCGGTCTTGGGGAAACGGGTGAACAAGATATTTCATCCGGTGTACTATGCAAACAAAACTATGGATGATGCCCTGGTTAAAGAGAAGGAATTGTTAGCAATTGTGTTCGCAATAGAGAAGTATAGGCCTTATCTCATGGGCGCCAAAGTGATTGTTCATACCGATCATACGACGCTACTGTATTTATGACAAAAAGGTCTCATAAGCTAGATATATGAGATGGGTTTCGTTGCTTCAAGAATTTGACCTCGAGATCATTGATAGGAAAGGAAGTGAAAATCAAGTTGCGGACCATTTGTCCCATCTAGAAGAGGAAGGGAGGCCCAAAGATGGTACTGACATTAATGATGCTTTACCGAATGAGCAACTCCTCTTGGTTTCTTTGAATGATATGCCTTGGTTTGCGGATGTTGCCAATTTCATTGTTACCGGCATTGTCCCGTGTGAGATCTCTTCTAACCAAAGGAAGAAACTCAAACGGGACAGTTTGGACTATTATTGGGATGATCCCTACTTGTTCAAGATTTTTCAATGATGGAGTGATTCGTAGGTATGTCCCAGAGGAGGAGCAAGGGATCATACTTGATGCTTGTCACTCCTCTCCCTACGGTGGTCATCACGGTGGGGCGAGGACTGCTTCCAAGGTTCTTAGTTGTGGTTTTTATTGGCCAACCGTGTATAGAGATGCCAGTGAGCTTGTCAAGAGATGTGATGAATGTCAAAGAGCTGGGGGAATCAAAGAAGGATAAAATGCCCCTCACAACTATTCTTGAAGTTGACATTTTTTATGTGTGGGGCATAGATTTCATGGGCCCTTTTGTGAGTTCGTGTGGCAATACTTACACTCTAGTGGAGGTGGATTATGTTTCCAAGTGGGTCGAAGCCGTGGCTTTGTCCAACAACGAAGCCCGGAGTGTAGTGGAATTCCTCAAGAAGAACATTTTCACACGGTTTGGTACTCCTTAGGCAATTATAAGTGATGGGGTGTCTCATTTCTATAATAGGACATTTGACACTTTGATTGCTAAGTACGGTGTCAATCACAAAGTCTCTACTCCTTATCACCCCCAAGCTAGTGGACAAGTGGAGGTTTCAAATAGGGAAATCAAAAGCATCTTGTCAAAAACTGTGAATGCCAATAGAACGGATTGGTCGAGGAAGCTAGATGATGCACTGTGGGCTTATAAGGTTGTATTTAAGACTCTGATCGGTATGTCTCCGTGCCGGTTGGTGTTTGGTAAAGCGTGTCATTTGCCGGTTGAGCTAGAACATAAAGCATTGTGGGCCTTGAAGAGGTTAAATCTTGAGTGGGATGTTGCAGCAAATCTCCGGGTGGAACAACTCAATGAGCTAGATGAATTTTGGTTTCATGCCTATTCAAGCTCATCATTGTACAAGGAGAAGATGAAATACTTGCACGACAAATATGCCAGAAACAAGGAATTCAAGGAGGGTGATTTGGTCCTTCTCTTCAACTCCCGGTTACGTCTGTTTCCGGGAAAGCATAAGTCCAAATAGAGTGGCCACTTTGAGGTAGTGCATGTAACACCTTTTGGTTCTCTTGACTTGAAGAACAAAAATGGTGAAATCTTCCGGTTTAATGGGAATCGTGTGAAGCATTACTTGGGAAAGTTTGATGACAGCCTCGTGGTGTCTTTGATAAAGTTTCAATGATGATGGTAACCTGCATCGTGTCGCGACGTTAAATCAGGCGCTTCTTGGGAGGCAACCCAAGTGATTTTTCCTTATTTTTCATTTTTCTTCTTAGATTAGGCTCTTTTGAACTAACTGGTTGTGAGACTTGTGTAGGAATTGTTGATGCAGTGCAGGACAAATACTGGAGAAATTTGGCTAAGTGTGTAATTGGACCGTTGACCGCACTCAAAAATTCGCGGTCAGTGAAGGCGTTTTCGCGGGGGCGAGATTCTGCAGTGGACGCGGACTTGTAAAATCAAAAATATAATCTCTCTGAAGTTTATTCCGCATCCGCGGTGGATTTTTCGCGGTCAACAGACCCTGTTCCGCTGCGACGCCTGTTTTTTCGCTCTCAGCGGTGACATCGCATCTTCAGCTCTTCAAAATATTAAAAGCGCGGACCGCGGTGGAATTTCGCGACCGCGCCAGGTAAGTTGGTTGGGGTCCTTAGGGTTTTAGTATAAATATGAGGGCCCTCCTCCTTTTACATTTTTCACACCCTCACATTTCACAGCCCCTTTTGCACTGTTAATTAACTACTGTTGCATCTAGAATTGTTCTCACTTAGCAAGACTCATTTCTACAACAAATTAAACAACTGGTATGCTCAACTTTTAGTTTTAATCTTAGATTTGTCTTTTTATTTTTAGTTAGTTTCACTTTTTCTTTCTAATTAGGGTTATTACATGCCTAGAATCATAATTATGCTTAAATGTTGATAAAAATGAATGGGTAATTATTTTTTATGCCTAATGGGGGTTGGGGTGTTTCACTTTGCCTTTTAATTGCCCAAATTCTATGCTAAGTCTAAACCCTAGCTCAGGAACCTTTCCTCAGTGCCCTTTCTATTTAAATTCCATGGCCGCGACCTTAATTCTGCGGTCAACGGTCATGTAAATTCCGTGTTCGCGACCTTAATTTACGCAGTCGCGGTGACATTTTCGCGGTCAGCGGCCTGCTTTACGCATCCACGCTTCTTTTTTCGTGGATAGAGGAGTCAATGTTCAGAGAAGTGACACATTGGGTCCGCGACCGCGCTTGTTTTTACGCGGACAACGGTGAAGCTTTCGCGGCTGCGCCCAAATTCCACGGTTAGCGGTGGACTATGTTTAGAGACTGGGTAGTCTGAATCCCAGTCTCTCGTGGACGCAACCCTTTTTTCGTTGTCAGCGATAGCCAGTCCGCGGTCGCGCCCCTTTTTCCGCTGACAGCGGTCCACTGTGCTTTAAACATTGTAACCTTTATCTTTTTTCATCTAGTAATTTATTGAATACCAATACTAATGAGTTTTCACTGATTGTGTATGCAGACAATGGTTCGATCTAGAGGTGGACAAGAGAAACAACCAGTGAGGGGAGAGTCCTCCCGGGGATGAGGGAGAGGAAAATAACAAACTGCACCCCTAGCCCCTAAAAGGATCATTGGTAATAAACAAAACCTCTGGAGGCCCACTCCTGACACTTTGGAGACAAGTGAGTATGTCCCCTCTCGGTAGATTTCGGAGGGGGAAGCTGGTCAGACTCAACCGGAGGCACAATCCTAACCCCGTTGCCTCATAAATGAATCAACTTCTTTGTCCGGCTCTTCTGATAGTTTAGGACTCAGTAACTCTCCACCACCCCTACCCCAAGTGCACCAGCTCCAGCCTCCCCACCAGCCCCTGTACATATTGATAGTGATGATGATGTCCCGGACGACGGAAGGGGTAGTGACATACAAGCAGGGGGATTGGTGAGATCGAGGAACCCCATGGTATGGCAAGATCGTTCTGTGAGTGAGAAAGCCTATCATAAGTTCCGGGAGTGGTGTCCTCAAAGGTCACTTACATTGGAGAGGGTCTTTATTGAATGAGATCTTCTACCCCACAACCGTAATGTCAAGAGGCAGTTCAACGAGAGGATGGGGGTGGAAGTTCTTCCCCAGCAACCTACCGGAGGCCAATGAATATTTGGTCAAGGAATTATATGCAAATGTCGTCCACATAAAAAAGGGCACTTATCTGACCAAGGCCCGGAACAAGATGATTTTGTTTGATGGAAAAGCTCTAAATGAATATACTGGGTTCAATGACGAGGATGAATCCCTCTATCTGGAGAAGGTGTCTCTGGATGATTTAACTCGCCCTTGGCTTGCATCGGTGATAGTTGTTCCGGGGAATACTCCAGCTTCGCTGACACCGGGGGCCCTAATATACATGAGCACTCTAAGCTTTGAAGCGAATAGGTGGGCTACTATTGTATGCAGAAGGATAGACCCTACCACTCGTGACAGTGACATGCCGGTCTCCCGGGCTATTATTGTGGGGACTATAATGGCGGGGTTCCCGATCAATGTCGGGAATATTATGGCCAGGGTGATTACCAGAGCGATTGGAAAGGATGAGAGGTCATATCCCTTCCCAAACTTCCTCACTATGTTCCTAAAGGACCAGTTAGTAGAAGGAAAGGACTTTGACACCAAGATGAAGCCGAAAAGGCCATTTTCTTGTTACAACCTTCAGGGTCTGGACAACCCCAAGTCCAAGAGAAAAGCCACCACTACCAATGGCCAGTCTGAAGAGCCAGGGGTGGTGGCCACTGGTTCCGAGACATCCACTGCAGAAGGTTCGTCTGCTGCCATGCCACCCCTCCCTCCGGACCAACTATTCCTACTTTAGTGCCTTTTTCTTTAGCATACCCTCAGACTTCTATGAGGGCAACCAGACATTGGCCGGAATCAACAATTGGTTGCAGGTAGCTACATCAAAGCTATCTTCCTTATCCAGTGCCATAGCAGTCCAGGAAGACCCTGCCTAGATCCAGATGCCTCCATCATTGGAGGAAACATTGAGGAGTTTAGTTGACAACCAAAAGAAGATTTTGGAGTCCATAGGCACCCATGATAAGGAAATCAAATCCCTGGGAAAACAGGTAAGGAAGATGAGGAAGAGAGAATATGATTTGAAGAAGGAGGTGGCAAACTCATTGCAGCTGGTGACATTCCTCTTGATCTCCTCATGGGAGAGCCTGCCCCTGCAACTCAGACAACGCAGCCATCACAGGTCCCAGAGCAGGAGGCAATCAGTGAGCCAATGAGGAGGGTGGTGATCCCCCAGATTGAGGGTTTGGAGATTCAGCTGGAGGACTCCGAGGGTGATGACTCAAGCCAGCCACAAGACCCAGCCACAGCCAGTGACCCTATGCAGACAAAGGTATCTTAGGGAGTTTTCTTTACTCTCTACCTTCCCCTATTCTATTTTTGCTTTTAGCATTGAGGGCAATGCTAATTGTTAATTTGGGGGAGGGGGGGGGGGGGGGAGGGGGCCTTTTTTTAATAAT
>ML252365.1:82384-95821 GCA_005239495.1 Nicotiana undulata
GGGGGGGTAGGTGGCCTTATTTTGATGATGATTGGTCTGTAATAACTCTTGATACTATTTTTCTTTCTTTCTTTTCTACTTATCATACTTTATTTTTGTACTTTTCACCCTTTTTATGTATATAAAGTTACCATTCCATGTATATATTCATTCCCATTTTATGTATATTCGTCTCAATCCTCTATTGTACATATTCATTTTACTTTATAACTTCTTTTATAATTTTCCTTAATAGTTTAGCTTCTTATTTCCTTTAGTAGCATCTTTTTTCCCTACGATGGATGGCGTGACAACCTTCTTAAGGGATTGAGTCTGTTTTTCTTTTTATTTTTTATATGATAGTAATGAATAAAAGTGACTCAAGTAAGCTTCACTTGGCACCAACACATTTACGTTCGACCTCATGGTTAGAGACAAGTTGTAGATGATACTAGCTCTAGTTGTGACCCTTAGAATCTTGAGTTGTCTAAAACTGTAATCAGGTGGCTTCTGTGGCCATATGTGAGTTTTCAATCGTAGCTAGAGTTGTTGTGGGTCCTGGACTCTATTCTCTTTAACAATCCCGTGGCTTGAGAGGTGAGGTTTTGAATTGCAAGTCTAAGTGACGTGCCAGCAAGTCTAGAACTTGCCCCAAATGTTTTTCTAAGAGAAATTCTAAGTGTAGCTCAACTTGAGAAGTGATTATTGGCTCTTCTTGATTCACATTTGAATTTGAAGACTTCCATAGCTTACCGTTATAATATCCTTAGTCAACCCCTTTTGAGCCTAAGCCTTTTTCTTTCAATAACTGCATTACAAGCCTTCATCCGTTCTATAATGATCCTCTCTTGGAACCCAATCTTTCCTTAGCATTCATGATGAGCAATAGTAAAAAATATAAGTTTGGGGAGAGACAAGGAAATTCAAAGTGATGAAAGGTTCAAAGAACAAAAAGAATTGATGAAAAGGAAAGGCAAAGAAAAGGATGAAAAGCCAAAGAGAAACATGTCAAAACAAAAGTAAAGGTTGAAAGGATTCAAGTTCAATGTTGAAAGGCTTGGAATGATGAGAAAAGAAAACAATGAGCGTCATATAGAAGAAAAGAGCGACAAAGTGTCTCTCTAGTTCCCCCAAGGAAGAAGAAAATGATTCAAAGAGTCAAGAAAACATGAGCCGAATTGTGAAAATGGAGTGCTTAAGGAATGATGATACAATCATAGTTCATTATGTCCGACCTTGTTCCAAAAAGCCTTCATTACATCCAGCTAAATCCCTATAGGATTTTAAGTTGAGTGAGCTTACATTAATGGTGATTTACATGAGGGAAAAACCTATGGTACTTAGAGCCGGACATGTGGCATTCTTTTGAGAGTGATGAGCGCACTTCTTGACAATCCCGATTTTGAGTGTACATTCTATAAGGTGAGATGAGCTCATGGAGAGTAGAGGAGAAAATTCTGGGATCCACAGTGACCTACGTTATAGAGAGACTCTCTTTGATGAATTGAGTCAACTTTTGAAGCTTTTGTGTCACATTAGACCTATGGAACTCAGAAGGTCATTGCATAATGTTGTCAATAATGCATTTGTGTTGAGGGTAATTGTTAGTTCCAATTGAAGTAACTTTAGGACAACTGAAATTATCTTTTCTTGTGGAGGTGGGAATTACCTTGTTTGCTTGAGAACAAGCAAAAACTTAAGTTTGGGGGCTTTGATAACTAGGGATTTTAGCCTACTATTTACTCTCTTTTGCTTAGGTTTTGGATAAAAAATGCGTTAAGGTAATCCCGAAAACTAACTCAAGGTGCTTACTTGTAGGTTTTGGTCAAACTGAGGCAAAGAAGGCAAAACGAACTCATAAAAGAGCCAAATTTGCACAAGCCCTAAAACTTACTGGAGCGCTATCACCGCCATTATTACTCTACGGCGCAAGTTCATCCACTAAGGCTGTTAGTTAAGGGCTTCCGTGAAAATAAAGTTCAGAGAGATGGAATTTGGGCTCATTGTTGACCGGTGACCACGCTACTAAAGCGCGACCGCGGAGGAGATTTTTCTAAGAGCGGTATATCAAGAATTAGAGACCTTGCATTCTTGGGCCAAGCAAACAGCGCGATCCGCGTCATTATTGCGCGGCCGTGAAGACACCTGTCATTGAGGCGGTTGATTTTCCGCTGGGAGCGAGAGTTAAGGTTCAGAGAGTTGCAAGTGGAGTAAATTTGCAAGACGCTGTCAGCGAGCATTTTACGCGGCCGCGGTTGGGTGACTCTTTTTACGCGGTCCGCGAAACAAAATCCAGACTAGGTTCAAGTGAAGAAAAACGCGGACCGCGCTCGTTATTGCGCGGCCGCGAAAGTCCATTTGCTGAGGTGTCCAGTTTTACACTGACAGCGGGACCTCCGTAGGGGTATTTTTGTCTAGTAATTTCGATTGTGTATAAATAGATCTTTTTTACATTTTTAGGTTATGTTTTGTATTAGGGAGCCCGTGAACAGAAACACTTTACCACTTTGAGTAATGTTAGAGTAGCTTTAGCTTATAATCTTAGATTTTGTTCTTATAATTAACTTTTATGGCTTATATTTCATCTCCATCTTTGATTTCTACCTTAATTATGAGTAGCTAGACCCATTAGCTAGAGTTGTGACCCAACCCTAATGTGGGTATTTAATGGGTCTTTAATTTTAGGGCTTATTTGTTTACGGGTTACTGATATTTAGCTTGTTTCATGCTTTATCTGTTGAATTGGTGGTTGTAAATACTGATTCGTCCCTTTTTAACTAGGGCTCTTCTTGAGAAAGACGGCCCAAGTCTAGGTAAAATAGGCTAACAAGGAATTTGGATGAATTCAAGAGATTGATAGCCCCAATTAAAGGGTTAAACCTAGAGATAGTAATACCCAACTTGAGTCAATTTCACTTGCATTGTTTGAACACCCAATTAGGCTTGAAAAAGCCAATTCGAGCAAAGTCACTCGAATTACCAAGAGGTATAGAGTGAGTAATTGAGTGTGAGGTTATATCACGACCCTATACACAATAAGTTTGTCCTAAATTCTAGACCACATTAGATATTCGCCTAGGTGTAAGTCACTTCCCTAGTGCTTTTTTTCAATTGAGAAAACTCATAGAAAAACATTGTACTTAGTTTATTTTTAGAAATCAATAGCATTAAACTAGAATAGAAACAAAACCCACTCATGGTTAGAGGCGTAACTAAAAAACAAAGCACACAGCTAGATTAGATAGGAACCCAATTCCCAACTAATTATAACTCTATGTGGATATCGATCCCGACCTTTCGTGTAAAATCTACATCGACCCTTCCTCGCCATTATATAGTGGTGCAGGGTTGGAGCCGATCAGCGGCGCGCAACCTGATCCCACCAAAAAACACATAATCCTCCCTTATTCCATCATAACTATATCAACAACAGTAAATAATATATATTTGTTGCGGCGTGCAATCCGATCCCACCATATATCAATATCAATATCGTAATTTCACCCTTATTTCACCATATCAGTCCACCCTTATTCCACCTGTTGTGGCGTGCAACCCGATCCCACCGTATGTATGTATATACTCACCCTTATTCCACCATATCAATCATCCCTTATTACACATGATGCGGCGTGCAGTCCGACCCTACCATATCAGAACCAGACACTCAATGTACATAGTCAAATCAACATGCTAAATCACAAGGCCTTTACAATAAATAATTACCAAACTAAAGCAAGGAAAAGAAAACCTCAATCAATATAGAATCTGCACGAATAATACTACCCAGCAAGACCAATCCAGAAAATATGCCTTGAAAGTACCAACAACAACTTAAGCACATAATAGGAGACAACGAAGCTACGAATGAACTAATAATTTCAACGAAGAGAACAATGTCTAACAAGTAGCAATTAGGCATAGAAATACAAGTAAAACATGTAGCAATTAAGGCAGGAAAAGGCAATATAAGAAGAACAGGAAGGAAACATGCAAAACAGATAAATTGGCAACGCATAGGTACTTGCCACCTCACTTATACACCGTTCACATGGATTTCATATAGCAAATAAGTCAAGGATTCCTAATTCCTCGAGTCAAAGTTAGACATGGCACTTACCTCGCTCCGCGGGCCACTCAATGCTCAATTACCGCTTTTTCTCTAGTATCCACCTCCAAACCATTCGTATCTAGCCACAATTAACTCAATAACATCAACTATTGCATGAATTTAAATTTCCCAAACTTTACCCCAAAAAGTCAAAAACCGATCCCGGGCTCGCTTGGTCAAAACCCGAGGTTCGAACCAAAATCCATTTATCCATTCACCTTCGAGCCCGTATATATAATTGATTTTGAAATCCGTGCTCAATTCGAGATCTAAATCCCTAATTTTTCAAATCCCTAGTTTCTACCCAAAAAACCCCCCAATTCTACCATGAACACTCTAGATTTAGGTTGAAATTTCTTGAAATTCAATGGGTAATTGAAACAAAGTGGTTTAGAATCATTTACAAACACTTTGGGTAAGAAATTATCTTTAGAAAACTGCCCCAGTCTTCTAGCTTTTGAAAATTTGAAAGAATGGCTTAAGTCCCGTTTCTAGACTGTTTTATGAACTGGGTGACATTGTTCATAGCGTTCGGGAGGACACTGTTGCGTTCGCAAAGAGTTTACTTGCTAGGCTTACGCGACTGTGAAACCTCCACCACGTTCGCGAAGGCTATGTCCCCTGGCCTTCGCGTTCACGAGCCGGTGCTCGCGTTCGCGTAGAAGGAAAGTATGACCCCTCCCCCAGGTCCCAAATGCTTCGCGTTCACGATGAGCCGGTCGCGTTCGCGAAGGGTAAAGCCCCCACATCAAATGTTGTTATAGGTGTATAACAAGCATTCACTATAAAAGTAAAAAAAATATTGGAACAAACAATGTTGTTATAAAGATGGTTGATTGTATGCCGATATAACAAGCTACCTTATGTTAACTTCCAAGTTTTGAATTGAC
This sequence comes from Nicotiana undulata, assembly GCA_005239495.1. Lineage (NCBI taxonomy): Eukaryota > Viridiplantae > Streptophyta > Magnoliopsida > Solanales > Solanaceae > Nicotiana > Nicotiana undulata. Next base: position 87,365 of record ML252365.1, read on the forward strand.
AAAATATGTTGAGCCTCATGGCTTTTATCATGAAAAGTAGGGGTATACAAAAAGAACCCGATAAATCGCACCAAATCGATAATTCAAATTAAACTGGAAAAAATAGTTTGATTTGATTTGGTTTGGTATTGGAAAAAAACCCCGACCATAGTAGGTTTGGTTTGATTTTAACTAAAAAAGTCAAAACCGAAACCAAACCAACCCGATAGTATATCTATAAACTTTTTATCAATATTTTATACATATAAATATTGTTGTAATATAATTTATAATTATTTCTTAAACGTTTTTTCACAGTTTTATCTTTTAGCGTGTTATTTCAAGTTTGAACTTACATTCTTGAATGGTAAATAAATTTTATATTCCATAAATATAGTAGCTCAAACAAAGTTCAAAACAATACTAATATACTAATAAAAGAAATTCAATTTAATATTAGGAATGACAATAGCGTTGGGTATCTATTTTTTAGTTTTACATTAGTTTATATAGAAAATGCATAACTTAGTTTACTTTTTTTTTAGTGTTTAGTTATGTATTTAATAGTATTTATTGGCTATACTTATTTTAGCATGACCTACATAGTATTTTTAGATTATGTTATTTTTTTTATTATGGCTTATTAATTAGCAATATTTGCTTTATGCAATTTTATTATTTTTGTTATTGAATATTTTAGTATAATGCTCTGACTTATCTCATATTATATTATTGTGTTATCTTCTTAAAAAACACATTATATAGTTGTGTCTTACTAGGACAAAAAAATATTTTTGGAGCACAAGTTACATATTTTGTGTTATGAAGACTTAGGGGGGGAAAACCCAAAAACCCAAAAAACTCAAAATACCCGAGAAAAGGCGAGATTGAAAAATCCGATTTTGTTGGTTTGGTTAGGTTTATAGAGTTAAAAATTCGACACCATTAATTTGATTTGATTACAAAATTCGAATCAACTCGACCAATGTACACCCCTAATGAAAAATTTGGGTGAGTTGTAAAGATGTAATTATGATCCATAAAAATAGATTAGCAAAGGGATGTAACAACCTTCTACTCCAAGAGTGTTCTACTTTGAGGAAACATTAATCTAAGACTGCTGATTTTTCTTGTATTATGGACGTTGAACAAGCAACTCATAAATAAAGAGCATTGGAACGAGACACATTACAATGAAGCATCTTTTCATTTGAATGAAGATTGAGGAAGAAGAGATCTGGCTCGTGTATTACAAGTCCGAGGAACAAGTTGATGATATTTTCACCAAAAGAAGAAATTTTAGAAGCTCCATAAGCAGGGATAGAGCTAGAGTTTAGGTTACGTTCAGTCAAACTCAATAACATTGGTTTGAATTTTTTATTTATCGAAAAAAATTCATTGAATATATACAAATTATTAATTTTATAATCTAGTAACTTAAAACGATTAAAATTATGAACTCATAAACTTCAAATCCTAGTTCCGCCTATGTCCTTAAGCTATTTGGAATTCGAGAATAATACATAATATTAAGTTGGAGTAGTACTGTCGAGTGTCATTGAATATATTAAAATTCTTAATTTTATAATCTAGTAACTTAAAATGATTAAAATTCTAAATTCATAAACTTCAAATCCTAGTTTCGTCTATGTCCTTGAGCTATTTGGAATTCAAGTATAATACATAATATTAAGGTGGAGTACTGTCGAGCGTCTTTGGGAATCATGAGGTCTCTATTGCACTTATATATGCGAAAATGTGCAAGTGAAATATATCCAATGATTATTTATATTTATCGAAAAAATTTAAATTTTAAAATTATTTACATATAATTCAAATAACTTAAATAATTGACATGATGATTAGTGCGCGCATCCACGCCGGTGCTAATACTAGTTGCTAATGAAACAAGAGTAGCACGTTCCAATAAAATTGCTACAATCCCCTCTTAAGTTATTACAATCCATATAACTTGCCTAAACTTTTTGGCTAGGATTTATTCGACATTTCAATTTTTAATTGATCAATCAATTACATTATAATTTTAAATAAGTCAATAAAATTATATAAATCTTCTAGTATATATAGATATTTTTATTTATTCAAACTCATTTCAAACGAAATTATATAAATCTTCTAGTATATATCGAATAGGTAGGGATAAGGTCTGCGTGCACTTCATCCTCCCAAGACCCCACTTGTAAAATTTCACGGGGCGTGTTGTTGTATATATGGAGTAAACAATTGAACACACTGATTTATAATTTTCCAAACTATTGTAAATGATTTAAGATCAACGTTCTTCTCATTATTCACACCTAGAGATGAACTCTCATCTCATCTTTATTAAAGGACATTCGCACAATATATATACATGGGACAAGCCGAACCGATCATCCTTTCCCCTTAGGCTTCTGGCGCTGGGGCTCGTTCCGTAAAAGCAACTTCAGCAGCTGCTGGCGCTTCTACTTCAGCTGCGGCTGGGGCTGTAACTTCAGCCGCAGCTGGAGCTGATACTTCAGCAACAATTTCTGTTGTTGGGGCTTCGACTTCAGGAGCAACTTCCTGTGCTGGGATTTCAACCTTGAAAATCACAAATTTTTTCGTCAGTGATACAAGTAGATATAAGAAGATTATCGACCAATGATCAGCTAGTTATTCTACATTTTTTTTTTGAGAAGAAGCCAATGAAACATTTAGCGTAGTAACTAAAATAAGACCTAGTACTAAGTGAGTAATATTTTTCTAGTAATTTTTAAAAAAATAACGAATATTGGCTATGGGTTTGTATCTCATAAAGAATCATGAAGTGATGAATGATCATTTTAAAAATATAATTAAGTAAATAAAAGCTATTCTTTCTAACAATTTAAGCTTTTAAATGAGATCGTCACAAATAGTAACAGATCTACAAAGTATACTTTTGTTTACGTGAACACATGATCAACCCTTCTAAACAGGGTATATTGTATACGTAATTCCTCGTGCACCCATTACTTCAAATCCTGAATCCGTCCTTGGTCACAAGCTTTAACAATGCAATAATCAATATTTAAAAAAAAAAAACTAGTACCTGATCAAGACTGGCCATTGCAAAGGGAGGAATGAACTCTTAGGAATTGCAAAGGTGGCCAAATTATAAGTTCTTTAGTAACTGTGGGATTGGTGATGAGGAATGATCAAAGAAGAGGTATATATAGAGAAGTAAAGTCAATTGTCTTAAATATAAAATGGAGAAGTGAGGAGTGGGATGCACTAAATAAAAAATAAGGACAATCTTGGGCTACACATTTTGACATCTCATGTCACCAATGTTAGAGGAACATATAATTGTTGTAACTGTTTTTACTTAATTATGTTCTTAAAACGCCCATTATATATGGGTCTAATTCTTTTACATAAACAATTACGTATATATATATATATAGAGAACTGTATAATTAGCTCATCTAAAATATTAAATTATTAAAGAGACAAAATAATGACGTAATAAAATACAGGTGTGGAAGACACAGCTTACGTGATGGAGGCCATTTCTTACAAAGTCAGCTATTGTATTATTTTATTTTTCCCTTTGAGTTGTTTATTCTGTGTTTTGTGGTGTTGACACGGAGATGAGTGGACTATTCATCGTGCTTTCATGTTCCTTCGTTAAGAATAAATTGTTTTTGTTCGAAGCCTGGCATTTATGTATTGAGGTTCAATTAAATTAGAAATTGAGTTAGAAAGTCCTATATTGAAGGCAAAATGTTCTCTAAAAATGAAGACTTCATACCTAAGACTCAAATTCGAAGCCTTTACTTAAAGGATAAAGAAGTCTTATCACACTCACAACCCATATTGGTCAAGGGAATGAATCTAACACAAAGAAAACCTTAAAATTCATTAAAAAATGACTTCTGTAGGTGTTATTGAGCCGTGCAAGTTATATATTGGTCTGGTCAATGCAATATCGTTAGCCAAACATAATATTTTAATGTTTTTGTAACTGTACACATCCAAACTATACATCGTCGGTGTAATTTATTCATATGTACGTTATAAATCTTGATTATTTCTCAATTACTTCTTTAATGATCTTTGACATCTATTTCTTAAAAAGAAGAAAGGTCGGAAGAATAATAAACTAAGCATATGTAATCAATTTGTGTTTGCGGTAAAATAAATAGAACAATAAACTTTCTGAAAAACAGAAACAGAAAGTTAGTAGAACTAGAACGTCAAAATAAATTCTGAAAAACAGTATATGAATAAACCGAGCCCATTGAATATACAATGTGTCCTTAAAGAAATTATTCACCCTAAGTACCCAAGGTTTTGGAATATATCCTCCCAGGATAGAACGATTTAACTCACCGGAGTGAAACGCCGATGAACACTGAATCACTCGAAGACTCTAAAACACACTGAAAATTTCTATGTGCAGAATAAGAAGAAGAAGATCAGAAAATTTCGTAAGTAAATATTCTGGGATTTGAAGGAATATTTATAGCCAATTTGGCACTTTTCTGAAAAGGTTTGCAACCTTTCAGAACAGCCACAACAGTTGAAACAGGTGGAAAAATATTGCGGGCAAAACTAAACGGATTTAAAATAATCCGGAAAAGAAAAACGGACCGGACTGGACCGGGTCGCGGGTCATGGGTTATTCCGGATTGAATTTTCGTTAATTAATTAATTAAATAATTTGAAAGGAATTTTATCCAAGAAGATTAATCAATCAATCGATCTTTGACCAAATCCGCAGCCGAAGCCGAAGCCGAACCCGAGCCGAGTGAGCGACGACGACGACGGCGCGAGGCTTGCCTTCTTCTCAATTCTTTAAGAGCTAGAAGAAGAGCTTCTCTATATATACACAAAGATTTTCTTTCCTTCTACCAATGAGGGACAAAGTGCATTAGTGAACTAATTTAAAATTTCACTTCCCTCCATTTTTTTCCCACCATTTTCCATTCACTCTCTTTAAGCTACACCAAGCTTAAAATTAAGCTACACTAAGCTTAAAGACCAACAATCCCCCACATGAATGGGGAATGACTATAAATAAAGGAATGCACGGACACGTGTGTGTTTTACATGCAAGAATTAATTGCATTTGGATAAGTAGGTTTCCCGTTGAACTTTCCGTAGTGAACTTATATTGGATATACTCGGTCAATCGGTATATTTGATATCTTTGAATCGTTGAGCTTTGTTGTATACCTAGACAACATAAGTCACACAATCAATCCTTAACCATCTATGGTTCTCACGGTTGTGTTCGTTTCAGCCATGAACACCGCTTGGTTTCATGAGTGCTTAGAGAATGGGTCTTTACTTTCATTCCCCTTGAAGCGACTTACACATCACACACACATAGGTGATTCCTAAACGTGTAATCCTATAGACACACTATCTGGTCATATCCTGCCAGACTTAGCAAATCATTAAAAAGCTTTAAGCTTTATTAACTCATCAAAAAATCTTAATGCTTTACCTTGATTTCTGAACATTGTCTTCAGCCATGAACATGAAGTTTTTATGTTCTTCAAATCGTTTTTTGAATTTCAAAACTCTAATGAAGTTTTTATATCTTCAAATCAGAATAACAAAATTCAGAAGGAGTAGAAAACCACACAGGTTTTAATCTCTACAAACAGAATACAGAATATTATAAAATAATTTCCTTAAGATTCTTATCAATCTGTATTGCTGTAAAATAAATAAAACAATAAAATTTCTGAAAATACAGAAACAGAAAGTTAGTAGAACTAGAACGTCAAAATAAATTCTGAAAAACAGTATAGAAATAAACCGAGCTCACTGAATACACAGTGTGTCCTTAAGCAAATTATTCCCCCCAAGTACACGAGGTTTTGGAATATATCCTCCCAGGATAGAACGGCTTAACTGACCGGAGTGAAACGCCGATGAAAAACGAACCACTCGAAGGTTGTAAAACACACTGGAATTTTTATGTGCAGAATAAGAAGAAGAAGAAGATCAGAAAATTTCGTAAGTAAATATTCTGGGATTTGAAGGAATATGTATAGCCAATTTGGCACTGTTTCTGAAAAGGTTTGCAACCTTTCAAAACAGCCACCACTATTGAAACAGATGGGGAAATATTGCGGGAAAAACAAAACAAATTTAAAATAATCCGGGAAAGGGAAACGGACCGGACCAGATCGGGTCGCGGGTCATGGGTTATTCCGAATTGAATTTTCGTTAATTAATTAATTAATTTGAAAGAAATTTTGTCTAAAAAGATTAATCAATCAATCTTTGACCAAATCCAAATCCAAATCCGAAGCCAAAGCCAAAGCCGAAGCCGAAACCGAAGTCGAAGTCGAGCCGACCGAGCGACGACGACGACGGCGCGAGGCTTGCCTTCTTCTCAACTCTTTAAGAGCTAGAAGAAGAGCTTCTCTATATATACACATATATTTTCTTTCCTCCTACCAATGAGGGACAAAGTGCATTAGCGAACTAATTCAAAATTTCACTTCCCTCCATTTCTTTTCCCACCATTTTCCATTCACTCTCTTTAAGCTACACCAAGCTTAAAATTAAGCTACACTAAGATTAAATACAAACAGCATATAGCAGGAAGATTCAAAATATGAGACGAAGAAGGAATGAAAACAGGAACAAAAAGAAACGAATCATTGGTTTTAAACTCTAGTTTCCCAAGAGCTTCTGCCAATTATGTTTGATAATATGTAACGACACGACCGGTCGTTTTGCGTTCTAGAACCCCGTGCTCCTAAATGAGACTCCCCGTAGTTGTTTTTACTGATTTATGACTTGCGGGGACGGTGGTTCGAGGTTTGGAGGAGTTTTAAGTGGTATAGGAACACTTAGTTCCTTAAGGTTAGCCTTAAAGGCCAAGTTTGATTTCGGTCAATATCTTTAGTAAATGACCTCGGAATCGAGATTCGAAGGTTCTGGTAGGTTCGTATGATGATTTTGGACTTGGGCGTGTGTTTGGAACGGGTTTTGGACAACCCGGGAGCGTTTCGGCGCCAAATAGCGAAATAAGATTCCTTAAGTTCAAAAATTGAGGTTTGGAACGTGTTTTTGTGTTATCGGGGTCCATACAAAATTGTTATAGGGGTCCATACAGAATTTCGGGACCAGGAATAGTTCTGTTATGTCATTTATGACTTGCTTGCAAAATTTGGTGTCATTCCGAGTAGTATAGGTAGGTTCGGCGTGTTGAAAGCGAATTCTAGAACTTAAAGTTCAAAGTTTGATTCAATTTGGTTTTGGGGTCAGATTCTTAGTTTCGTTGTTGTTTTTCGCGTTCCGAGAATTTGAGCGAGCCTGTATCATGAATACAGACTTGTCAGTGCCTTTAGACGGGGTCCCGGGGGGCTCGGGTGAGTTTCGGACCCCTTAGAGCTAAACGCTAAACACCAGATTTTCTCAGTCTGGTTTCCTTCTATGTGTTCGCGAGTATACTCACGCGTTCGCATAGAAGGAGTTGGGCAGGGCTGAAAAATACCCTATGCGTTCGCACAGGCTTGCATGTATTCGCATAGGGTAAGTCAGTGGGCTGGCTAAGTTTTTGCTCTCCGCGTTCGCACCCCTCCCCACCGCGTTCGCGTAGGTCTAGCCCAGCTAGCCTTCGCGTTCGCATGACCCCATCCGCGTTCGCACAGAAGGTCCCTCAGGGGGGCCTGGGCCATAACCTTCGTGTCACGACCCCAAATCCTAACAGGCCGTGATGGCGCCTATCGTGGAACTAGGCTAGCCAACCATCACATTACTACGCTTTTGCTAAATTTTAACAGTTCGCAATATAACAATAAGCAAGCAACCATAGCATCAAATTATATAATTAAGTCTTAGCGTCCCCATAATATTCTAAACAAACATCCCAAGAATTGGAGTAAAAAATCATGAGCATCTAAGAATAAATAAATCTAACTCTGCTAAAAACTATAATATAAGTCTCTGAATCAAATGCTAAGACTAAATAAGGAAGGGAAATGGAGAAGCTATGGACGCTCGACAGCTACCTCGAAATCCAGTGACTGCTGCTAACGAACCTGCGTCAGCTACTGCTGCGAGCTCGTACCTGGATCTGTGCACAGAGGCACAAGGAGTCTTTGTGAGTACGCCAACTCAGTAGTAATGAAAAGAAATCATAGTCTGAGAAATATAAAGCACACAAACAAATACACCATTTCACAACAACTATTAAAATCATCAGTCACCGAGTAGTATTCAGCAAATTCATAAGTTCAAAAATCAAATCCAGACTCCTTTGAAAAACAAGTAAATATCAATATATATCAGTGAAATCCTCAGTAAGACTCAGTTTGAAAACAAAGTGAATCATAGTTCGAAAACTTATAAAAATCAGCATAAATCCGCCCCTCGGGCCAAAATCATTTCTTGTAACAGTTTCCCTAAGGCATTCTCTCGATCACTCAGTATCAATCATCACTCAGTATCAGCCCCGCGGGCAATCATCATCACTCAATCGGTACC
>ML252366.1:866-58431 GCA_005239495.1 Nicotiana undulata
TTGGAAATATTGCCATTGAGTTTGATAAAGTGTTGACACGAATGGTAACACAAGTGTAGGGAACGTGATTGAGGTAATTGGTTATAGCTGAGACCCTTGCCGGGCATTTCTTGAATTACTACTTGTTGTTTCCCCCTTGCCGGGTGTTTTGGAATTGCTTATTTCCACTATGCTGTACTCCTTGCCATTTATCTGTTATTGTTTGGTGAGGAAGAGTGTAAAGCACGAAGGGTGATGCCGTGTCATAATACTTGATTTCATTGCATAGTGAGGAAGAGTGTAAAGCACGAAGGGTGATGCCGTGCCATGATTTTATTGATTATAAGCACGAAGGTAAATACCGTGCCATGATGTTATTTATTATACGCACGAAGGTAAATGCCGTGCCATGATTCATTGTACATTGCATTGTGAGGAAGAGAGTAAAAGCACGAAGGGTGATGCCGTGCCATTGTTTACTTTTCCGACATTTATAATGTTTCGTTGTCAATTATGTTGGATTGTCCTCACCGGATTACTTCTATCTATCGATGTGACTATTTTATTCCATTTGTTCCCCTTTTACTGTTCCCGTATCCCCTACTTGCTGGTTATCTCATGCTTGGTGTTATTTCCTGTTACCTGCTGTAGAATAGGACAGGTTATCATTAATGTTAAGCCTAGCCTCGTCACTACTTCGGCCGAGGTTAAGCTTGGCACTTACCCAGTACATGGGGTCGGTTGTACTGATACTACACTGCACTTCCTTGTGTTGTGCAGACCCTGCTACCGGACCCCGTGGAGCGTTCTGAGGGAGATACCTTCAGTCCACGTCAGAGCTTCGAGGTATACACTGGCGTTCGTGGATCCCGAGGCTTCTCTCCTTTACCGTTTCATTGTCTTTCTTCTTATTTCCAAGACAATGTTGTATTTTCATTTCCTGACTTGTATTTAGTATTCCAGTAGTTAGTCCGGTGGGATTGTGACACCCCGGTTTTGGGATTGTTCGTTGTAGATGTCTTATCATTTCATTTTGAGTTTTGCTAAGATATTGTCATTATTTCTCTGCTGTGAGACAATTGAAGGGATTTGGAAGGCCCAGTAAAGTTTGAGAGTTACCAGTGTGGGAAGTTTTTCGTTTTTAAGTTTATTCATGTCTTTATTCTTCGCATTCTTAAAGTTTTCGCTATCCTTATTAAGAAAATGTTTACAGGAATTTGTTGAAAGTGACGAATTTCCGTTTTGTTCAGTTGTAAAGGATTTAAAAATTGCTATTTCAAGTTATACATTGGCTGGCCTAGCGGGTTCAACGTTAGGCGCAGTCACGACCCAAAGGGTGGGAATTTGGGGCGTGACAAGAACACTTGGAATAGGATCATGTAGGGCTTGTTATTGGCTTGTAATGCGGTCTTGGGGACGGGTAGGATGTTAATTTGGGGTAAAGTGACTAATCCTCCTTGAGTGTTGCGTTGTGTCCGTATCTTCGGAGTTCAAACAATGCTTCGGCGCTTGATCTTGTATAGCTCGATGTCCTTTCTTTGCTTGACTTCTTTATTGAACTTTTTGGAGGTTCTTCTTCCTTTTGGAGGGTTTTTTTCTTTCTTTTGAGGTTTCTCATGTTTTGCAGGTGTTTTTCCCTTCTTTTGTTGGAGTTCCTCCTCTTTTAGTTAGTGAAGTTTTCTCCTTTTTTTTTGTTTTCCTCCGAATTTGCAGGAACTATTCCTTCACATTGGATCCTCCTTTTGAATTTGCAGAGTTTCCTCTTTCTTTTTCCTGAAGTCATATCGTTAATTGTCTTTGAATTTGCATCTTTCGCTTTTTCACGCTTGTCACCTCCACTTTAGTATTCGTCCGAAGTTATAGGTTTTCAGTGCGCTCGAGGATGTCGGGCCAAGAAAGGGGTAGTGCATTTAGCACAAGGAAGGGTATGGGCTAAGATGTAGTTGTCCAAGTAAAGGCTTAAGGATCAAAAGGGGGAATGCTAGGGTTTAATGTCATTTAGTGGGATCGAAAGGTGATGGGTGGTTATTTTACCATTAAATATAGTCTCTTTAATTTAGTTGTTGTATCCATTAATTATAATATGAAGTTGTTTATGGTGTGTATTGCTACATTTTCAGGTAAATGATGTCATGAAATGAATTAAGATCAAATGAAGTGGAACTGAGCAAAAAGAGTTTAAGAAGTTAAAATAAATCCAATGAAATCACATATGCGTAGTTGTGTCCACATCTGCAGAATCACTTCACTGAGAAAAGGCCATATCTGCGGAATCGCACTGGAATCACACCTGCGATTGGAAATCCGCTTCTACAAAGTAGCTTTTGCGGTTGAGGTCCGCATTTGTGGAGTCGTTTCTACAGCTATATGTCCCCTTCTGCGGAATAGCCACTTTCCGCCAAATATCGCTTCTACGAGCAGATATCTGCATATGCGGAACCGCACATGTGAGGATTTTTTGCAGGTGCGTCCAACGGGCTTCAAACCTGAACAACTTAGGCATTTCACATTTTCTCCATTCCAAACCTACAAATTCAGGACCTCGATTGTGGGAAATACATATTTGGCATATCTTTGGCTAATTTTCAGTCTCTTGACTAAGAGAAACAAGCTTTGGATCTAGGGTTCTTGCACACACAATTGGGACTTGAAGATTTGAAGCTTTTGGTTGAGAATTTCTTATCCATTTGTACTTATTTCTCCATTTCCATACTTTGTATTGAATATCTAAGTGTGTTGTATTTTGTCCAGCATTTGAATGTTGTTTATGGGAATATTCATATTTAAAGTATGGATTAGATAACTTGTTGTGTTTATGTATTGAATGATTTTCTTTAAATATTGAAGTGAGTTATCTTTTCCTTAGCTATTCTTGTTCTTTAATGTTTCCAAAAGAATTAGCTTACCCTAGGATTCACCCATTAACTTCAGATTAATCTTGGAAATGATAATTTGCTGTTGGAAAAGATTAATTAACAAGAACTTGAGGCGTTACCCTCATTTTAAAGATTCTACCTAGAGATATGATTGAACTACTTGTAGCCACATTGGGTGCACTTAATGTCACGACCCAAAAATCCTAACTCAGGTCGTGATGGCGCCCAACAGCGGGGTCAGGCAAGACAACACTCAACTTACTAAGGTTTCCTTCTTTTTGATGAAACATCTCAACATATACCAAGTGTTAAAGCTTAAAATATTTAATCAAAGGGTAATTAACCAGTTTTAGCCAAAAACAATCATAACTAGGCGTGCGCCAATATATACAGACCATAATCCATAGTAACTACTACATGTGTGCCAGGAACTAGTGTCACAACTCCTAGGGGCATACTAACAGAATATACCAAAGATGCAATATATAGTCCCACTATCTGAAAGAAGTAGACGGGAAATAAGAAAAATAAGCTCCATAGTGCTGCCAAGGATTGTCAGGAGAAGCAGCTCACTGTGAAGTCATGTCCAACTATAATCAGAATCTAGCTCCGGTATGATAATCAGATGCACCAGCCTCAGAACCTGTACGATTAAGTACAAAAGCGTAGCATGAGTACATAGACAAATATTTACCCATTGAGTGTCCAGTCTAATCTCGAAGAAGTACCGACGAGAGGTCGATTTGATACTTACTAGGGTCAAACAATATGATATATGTATATACAAGCGAAACAATAATAACAGAAATGAACAATAATAGAGAAATGAGCATCAAATACCATTCTCTAGTATCCTCGTATTACTTCTTTCCATGGTAGACAAGCTGTTTAACTCTTTCTTTTTCCCAAGATAAACAGTTCAATTACAAGGCTTCTCATAATCTATCAAAACATATAACAGACCATGAACGTACGGCCAATACGAAGTGAAAAGTAAATGTGCACTGTCGAGGGTCGAACGGCCCGAACCATAGATGCATCTAGCTGCCCGCTCGCGAATCATTCATGCGACTTGGGTTCCCGTATACATATACATAATCCTTAGGGAATCCAGATAATTAACAGGGGTCCTTTCAGCATAAAAAGGGATTTAATAATACCAATTTCGAAAGATAACCTCATAGGCCTTCGGATATACAAATTTCCAGGATATTAAACTACCTAGTCCACATACAAGATCGCGGATACAACACATAAAGCATGGTGGTGAGTCTTAAACTACCAGACAAGGCATGATAGTAGCTACGCACGAACTCTCGTCACCTCGTGCGTACGTAGCCTCCCCCTCGCAAATAAGGACAATCAATAATTTTTAATATATATGGGGACAATTCCCTCTTACAAGATTAGAAAGGAGACTTACCTCGCGTCGAACCTACTCCTCGGGTCAAGAATGCGCCCGAAACGCTTAACTCGTCGCCCAAGGACTTGAAACTAATCAAATGTTTCGTAAATATATCAAATTATACTCAAAGCATAGAAATTCTCCTACTCATCTAGTCAATTCACCATTCTTGAAGAAATTCCAAAATTCACCCCCAGGCCCGCATGCTCGGATTCTGCAAATTCTAAACGAAAACACTCACCCATAATCTAAGGATCGTTAATACATGATTTTTACTTGATTTCATAGCCGATTCACGGGTAATTCTCTAAATTCCCGAAAGCCGTTACTACCCAATTCTTGATTTTTCACTAATTAAGTAGTTAATTTAGCTAGTAATTCATGTATTAAACTAACACTAGGGTAGAATTTACTTACCTCTTTAGTAGCTAGGTCGTGGAGCAGCTTTCCCAAGCTCTCAAGTTCTCTAATGGTGGAAGAAATGAGGAAAAATGAACATTTCCCGTGTTTTAAAGAAACACTCTGCCTAACAGTGGTTCCGCACCTGCGGCTCGAGGACTGCACCTGCGGCCTCGCAGTTGCGAGCAAAGGCTCGCACCTGCGGAAATGGGACAAGAGGGAAAATCTCGCACCTGCGGAGTGGAGCCCGCACCCGCGGAGTAGAGCCCGCACCTGCGGCTCCACTCCTGCGGAAGGTCGTCCGCACTTGCGAAAAGGGGCAGCCTCACTTAAGGTCGCACCTGCGAGGCCTGGGACCGTAGGAGCGATCCCGCACCTGCGACTGGGCAACCGCACCTACGGTCACACCAGAGCAGGTGCACCAGTAGTTGCTTCAGCTGGTTTTTAGCCCCGTTAGGTGCCTGGGAGGCACCTGGATCCACCCGAGCCCCCGTCCAACCATACCAACAAGTCCCAAATCATGATACGGACTCGCTCGAGCCTTCGGAACCCTCAAAACAATGCTAAAACTCAAAATCACATCTCAAAACCCCCTAGAATCAAAACTTAAGAACTTCAAGTTCTTTAATTCTATAACGATGCACTGAATCGACCTATACTACTCGGAATGACACCAAATTTTGCAGGCAAGTCATAAATGGCATAACAGAACTATTCTCGGTCTCAAAATTCCATTCAGACCGTGATAACACAAAAACACGTTCCAAACCAATTTTCAAACTTAAGGAAATTCTTATTTCAATATTGGGCGCTGAAACGCTCCCGGGTCATCCAAAACACATTCCAAACATACGCCCAAGTCTGAAATCATCATACGAAGCTACTAGAATTGTCGAAACTCGATTCCGAGGTCGTTTACTCAAAATGTTGACCGAAGTCAAACTTGGCCAAAAAGGCCAACCTTAAGGAACTAAGTGTTCCTATACAACTCTAAACACTTCCGAATCCCGAACCACCTGTCCCCCCAAGTCATAAATTAGGATAAGCCCCTGTGGGAAGCTGCATTTAGGGGAACGGGGTCTGATAATGCAAAACAACCAGTCAGGTCGTTACATTCTCCACCTCTTAAACAAACGTTCGTCCTTGAACGCGTCTAGAATCATACCTGAAGTGCTGAATAAGTGCAGATATTTGCTCCGCATGTCCTCCTCAGACCCCCAGGTCGCCTCCTCGGCTGGTTGGCCCCTCCACTGGACCTTTACGGCAGAAACTCTCTTGGATCTCAACTGGCGATCCTGTCTATCAATAATGGTAACTTGCTCCTCCTCGTAGCCCTACCTCTCATCCAACTGAATAGTGCTGAAATCAACCACGTGGGAGAAGTCGGCGTGGCACCTCCGGAGCATAGATACGTGAAAAACCGGATGAACTCCTAATAAACTGAGAGGTAAGGCTAGCTCATAAGCAACCTCCCCAACTCACCTCAACACCTCGAAGGGACCTATAAACCTCGGGCTCAGCTTGACCTTCTTCCCGAATCTCATAATACCCTTCATCGGCGAAACCTTCAACATAACCTTATCTCCCTCCATGTATGACACATCACGCGCCCTCTGATCCACGTAACTCTTCTATCTGGACTGTGATGTGCAGAGCCTCTCCTGAATCAAATTCACCCTCTCCAAAGCATCCCTCATTAGGTCGGTGCCATATAATTTAGCCTCGCCAGGCTCAAACCACCCGATAGGAGAACGACATCGCCGACCATACAAGGCCTGAAATGGAGCCATCTCGATGCTGGACTGATAACTATTATTGTAAGCAAACTCGGCCAAAGTCAAGAACTGGTCCCACTGACCCCCGAAGTCAATCACACATGCCCTGAGCATGTCCTCCAATATTTGAAATGTGTGCTCCGACTGACCATCAGTCTGAGGGTGAAATGCTGTGCTGAGATCTATCTAGGTACCCATCTCACTATGCAATGCTCTCCAGAAAAGCGAGGTGAACTGAGGACCTTGATCTGATATAATGGACACCGGCACACCGTGCAACCGGACTATCTCCCGAATGTAGATCTGGGCCAACCTCTCAGAAGTATAAGTAGTAGCCACTAGAATGAAATGCGCTGATTTGGTCAATCTATCCACAATGACCCAAACCGCGTCAACCTTCTACAACGTCCGAGGCAACCCAACCACGAAGTCCATAGTGATGCGCTCCCACTTCCACTCAGGAATGGGCATCTGCTGAAGCAGGCCTCTTGGCCTCTGGTGCTCACACTTAACCTTCTGGAAATTAAGACACCTAGCCACATACTCCACAATGTCTTTGTTCATCCGCCTCCACCAGTAATGCTGCTTCAAGTCACGATACATCTTTGTGGCACCAGGATGCACATAATACCGAGAACTGTGTGCCTCCTCTAGAATCCTCCCTCTAAGGCCCCCGGCATTAGGAACACATAAATGGCCATGAAGTCTCAGAACACAATCCTCGCCAATAGTAACCTCCTTGGCCCTACCCTGAACCAATGTCTCCCGTAGCTCGGATCATCATACTGCCGAGCCTTAATCTCCCCCAATAACGAAGACTGAGAAACCACGTGCGCAAGAACTCGACGCGGCTCTGAAAGGTCTAATCTCACCAGGCAATTAGCCAAGGACTGAATGTCCAAGGCTAGAGGTCTCTCCCTGCTGCAATATAAGCTAAGTTACCCATGCTCTCCGCCTTCCAGCTCAAAGCATATGCTACCATGTTTGCCTTGCCCGGATGATAAAGAATGGTGATATCATAATCCTTCAGAAACTCAAGCCATCTGCGCTGCCTCAAATTAAGATCCCTCTGCTTGAACAAGTGCTGCAAGCTACGGTGTTCTGTATAAACCTCACAGGACACTCCATACAAGTAGTGTCTCCAAATCTTAAGAGCATGAACAATCGCCGCCAACTCTAAATCGTGCACAGGGTAATTCTTTTCATGAACCTTCAGCTGGCGCAAAGCATAAGCAATAACTATCCCTTCCTGCATCAACACACACCCCAAACCAACGCATGAAGTGTCACAATACATTGTATACATTCCAAAACCGGAAGGCAATACTAGAACTGGTGCTGAAGTCAATGACACCTTGAGCTTCTTAAAGTTTACCTCACACTCGTCAGACCATCGGACCGGGGCATTATTCTGAGTCAATCAAGTCAATGGAGCTGCAATCGAAGAAAACCCCTCCACAAATAGGCGATAATAGCCTGCTAGGCCTAAGAAGCTCCTGATCTCTGTAGCTGAAGTAGGACGCGGCCAACTATGAACTGCCTCAATATTCTGAGGATCAACTTGATACCCTCTCCAGATACCACGTGCCCCAAGAATGCTACGGACTCCAACCAGAACTCACACTTGGAGAACTTAGCATATAGTTTCTGCTCCCGCGAAGTCTGGAGCACAACTCTCAAATGCTGCTCGTGCTCACCCAAGCTACGTGAGTAAATCAAGATATCATCAATAAAGACAATGACAAAGGAATCAATGTACGACCTGAACACCCTATTCATCAAGTCCATGAACGCTGCTGGGGCATTAGTCAAGCCAAACGACATCACCAGGAACTCATAGTGGCCATATCACGTACGAAAAGCAGTCTTCGAAACATCTGGGGCTCGAATCCTCAACTGATGATATCCCGACCTTAAATCAATCTTAGAAAACACCGCAGCACCCTGCAACTGGTCAAACAAATCATCGATGCGCGGTAGAGGATACTTATTCTTAATGGTGACCTTGTTCAACTGGCGATAATCAATACACATCCGCATATACCCATCTTTCTTCTGCACAAATAGGACTGGAGCACCCCACGCCGATACACTCGGTCTGATAAAACCTTTAGCTAACAACTCCTCAAGTTGCTCCTTCAACTCTTTCGGATCCATACGGTAGGGGGGAATAGAAATATGTTGAGTGCCTGGGACAACATCAATGCAGAAATCAATATCACGATTCGGAGGCATGCCTAGAAGGTCTGAAGGAAATACATCAGCAAACTCTCGAACAACGGACTCTGAATCAATCGTCGGAGACTCGGAGGTGGTGTCTCGCACATAAGCAAGATAGGCCAGACAACCCTTCTCGACCATATGTCGAGCCTTCAGGAATGAAACAACTCGGATGGCTGCACTAACTGAGGAACCTATCCACTCCAGCCTAGGCGACTCGGGCAGGGCTAGAGTGACTGTCTTGGCATGGCAATCTAGCACGGCATGATAAGGAGATAGCCAATCCATGCCTATAATAACCTCAAAATCAATCATGTCGAGCAATAAAAGGTCCGCTCTGGTCTTGAACCCACAAAAGGTGATCATACAAGACCGATAGATCCGGTCTACCACCACAGAATTGCCCACAGGAGTGGACACATATATAGGAGAACCCAAGGACTCATAAGAAACACCTAGAAAATGAGCAAATAATGCTGAAACATATGAATAGGTGGATCCTGGATCAAATAATACTGAAGCCTCTCTACCACATACTGAGATAGTACCTGTGATCACGGCGTCTGAGGCCACTGAATTTGACCTGGACGGAATAGCATAGAATCTAGCTGGAGCACCGGAAGACTGAGCTCCACCAGAGTGAACAAAAGCTGACTGACCTCCCCCTGACGTGCCTCCACCTCTAGGACGACCCCTGCCGACCTGTCCTCCACCTCTAGGTGGCCGGACTGCTGGTGCTGTACTCATGGGATGATAACCCTGCTGTGCTGCCTTGCCCCGAAACCTGGGAAGAATCCTCCTGATATGACCGAAATCCCCGCACCCATAACATCTCACTGGTGGCATGGGCTGCTGCCCTGAAGAAGAACCCTGGACCACTGGGGAACGGTGAGAACCCTCTGGCATAACACTGAAGTAAGGCCTCACTGGGGCACCACGAGGAGGTGGTGCTGAATATAGGGGACTGCTGGGCTGGCCCCTACCAAACTGACCTCTGCCCCTAGCTGGGGTGCCTCTGAAATCACCGGAGAATCTGGCTCTCTTATCCTGCTGCACCAGCTCTCTGATCCTCGACTGATAATCCTCGATCCTGCGAGCAATCTCCACTACCAACTGATAAGGAGTCCCTATCTCCACCTCTCAGTCCATGTTGGCCCTAATACCTGGATGCAATCCTACCACGAACCTCTGCACTCTCTCAGCCTCTGTAGGTAGTATCATGAGCGCATGGCGAGATAACTCTGAGAATCCGTCACCGACATATTTCCCTGCTCTAGCTGCTCAAACTGATACCGCAACTCTTCCCTCTCAGAGGGTGGGATATACCTGTCCAGGAACATCCAAGTAAACTGCTCCCAGGTGATAGGAGGAGAACCTGTCGGTCTGCCAAGAATATAGGACTGCCACCATCTTCGGGCCCTGCCCTCCAACTGAAAAGTAGTGAAGTCGACTCCATGGGACTTCAATAACCTCATATTGTGCAGTTTGTCCCTGCACCTATCAATGAAGTCCTGGGCATCCTCGCCTTTCTCACCCCCAAAGACGGGAGGGTACAATCTAGTCCATTTATCCAATAGCTTCTGCGGATCGCCGTCCATAGCTGGTCTGTGCTCATATGCTACTGATACAGGCTGGACCCTACCCATGGGCAGTGTAACCGGGGTATGATGTAATGCTACTATCTAAACTACAGCCTGGGAAGCAGGGGCGGGGACTCCCCCTCCTGCCTGAGAAGTGGCAGGATCTGCTGGAAATAAACCAGCCTGGGACATAGTGTCCATAAATCTCATCATACGGCCCATGACCTCCCGGAAGCTTGGCGCCGTCATGAAGTCCAATTGAGCAGGATCTGCTGGGAATAAACCAGCCTGGGACATAGTGTCCATAAATCTCATCATACGGCCCATGACCTCCCGGAAGCTTGGCGCCGTCATGAAGTCCAATTGAGCAGGATCTGCTGGGGGCACCTCGTCCTTCTCCTCAATGATAGGGTCCTCTGGTAGTGCATCTGGAATAGCTCTGGGATGCCCTCGTCCCCTACCTCGGGCCGGTGCCCTCCCCCGGCCTCTTCCACAGCCTCGAACGGCGAGGGTAGCGGCCCCTCCCGGGTATGGAACATCAGATGCGTGCATCCTCACAATCTGTGAGAGAATAGAAGAATGAGTTTTAGTACATCATCGACTACATGATAAAATATAAATAAAGAGAGGTTTCCTAACACCCTATAGCCTCCTAAGGATAATTGCAGACGTCTCCGTACCGATCCACAAGACTCTACTAGGCCTGGCTGTGACTCGTGAGACCTACGTGAACCTAGGGCTCTGATACCATGTTGTCACGACCCAAAAATCCTAACTCAGGTCGTGATGGCGCCGAACAGCGGGGTCAGGTAAGCCAACACTCAACTTACTAAGGTTTCCTTCTTTTTGATGAAACATCTCAACATATACCAAGTGTTAAAGCTTAAAACATTTAATCAAAGGGTAATTAACCAGTTTTAGCCAAAAACAATCATAACTAGGAGTGAGCCAACATATACAGACCATAATCCATAGTAACTACTACGTGTGTGCCAAGAACTATTGTCACAAGTCCTACTGGCATACTAACAGAATATACCAAAGATGCAATATACAGTCCCATTGTCTGAAAGAAGTAGACGAGAAATAAGCAAAAGAAGCTCCATGGTGCTGCCAAGGATCGTCAGGAGAAGCAGCTCACCGTGAAGTCAGGTCCAACTATAATCAGAATCTAGCTCCGGTCTGATAATCAAATGCACCAACCTTAGAACCTGTATGATTAAGTACAGAAGCGTAGCATGAGTACATAGACAAATATGTACCCAGTGAGTATCCAGTCTAATCTCGAAGAATTACTGACGAGAGGTTGATTTGATATTTACTAGGGTCAAACAATATGAAATATGTATGTACATGCGAAACAATAATAGTAGAAATGAACAATAATAGAGAAATGAGAATCAAATACCATTCTCTAGTACCCTCGTACTACCTCTTTCCATGGTATAAAAGCTGTTTAACCCTCTCTTTTTCCCAAGATCAACAGTTTAATTACAGGGTTTCTCGTAATCTATCAAAACATAAAATAGAACGTGAACGTACGACCAATACGACATGAAAAGTAAATGTGCACTGCCGAGTGTCAAACGTCCCGAACCATAGATGCATCTATATTCCCCGCTCGTAAATAGAACATGCAACACTGTTATCGTAATAATAGGGCTGCCCGCTCGCGAATCATTCACGTGACTCGGGTTCCCGTATACATATACATAATCCTCAGGGAATCCAGATAATTAATAGGGGTCGTTTCAACATAAAAAGGGATTCAATAATATCCATTTCGAAACATAACCTCATAGGCCTTCGTATATGCAAATTTCCAGGATATTAAACTACATAGTCCACATACAAGATCGCGGATACAACACATAAAGCATGCTGGTGAATCTTAAACTACCCGTTAAGGCATGATAGTAGCTACGCACGAACTCTCATCACCTCGCGCGTGCGTAGCCCCCCCTCCCCCCCGCCCCCCGCAAATAAGGACAATCAATCATTTTTAATATCTATGGGGACAGTTCCCTCTTACAAGATTAGAAAGGAGACTCTGAGGTCATTTACTCAAAGTGTTGACCGAATTAAAACTTGGCCAAAAAGGCCAACCTTAGGGAACTAAGTGTTCCTATACAGGTCTAAACATTCAGAATCCTGAATCACCCGTCCCCGCAAGTCATAAATCACGATAAGCCGCTATGGGAAGCTTCATTTAGGGGAACGGGGTCCGATAATGCAAAATGACTGGTCGGGTCGTTACACTTAATGTCTTAATTGTTTTAGGAATAATTCAATTAGAAAGCCTTGTTAGTCGTTGGAAGAAGCTAATAAAGAATTAATATATGTGGCTAATTAACATAAACTCGCTCGTATTTCTAAAATCGTGAAATATATTGGATCGTTACTTGATTATAATTCCTAGTGTAGCCATGCTTGTAGCCATTGATTATTTTACTTGCTTTTTAGGTTAGTTTATATTTTCGAATTTACTTGTAAATATTTTCTCAACACCATTGTTAGTGTTTGGCTTAGCATAATAAGTGATAATTCTCTTACATGCCTAATCGCCTACATATTGTTCTCTGTAAAATTCGACACCGACTCATAGTTGGGTATATTATATTGCATGTGACCGTGTCCATTTACATTTTAGTGGTGGATTTGGACGTCATCAAAACTGGAGCCATTGCCGGGTAACAATTTGGCGCATTTAGGTTGTTTGAGAAATACATGTACGTGCTTTGGTCCAAACTTGTGTAACTATTTTTCTTATCTTTGTTTATTTTCTTAACTGTTTTCTTGTTAATTTTTTTGTTAATTTTCTTAATTTTTTAAAAATGGTATCGCATAATAAAAATTGGTCGGATGGTAGTTGTTCATGCTTTTATGACCCTTGTCATTATTGTGGAGGACCACACTCGTGGAAAAATTGTTTAAATTCTCCTAGTGGAGGATTTTGCGTACAATATAAAACTCATGAGTAGAGTACATGTGGTAGGTGTGGTGGTCAAAATGACCACTGGGCCAATTTTTCTTATTAGTATGTCCCTTCCCCGAATCTGCGCTATAATGATTCTACTTTTTGTGATGATAGTTATCGGGATATGGAAGTGAAAGAATTTGAGCATGGTCAAAATGGAGAGTTCAAGCTCATGATGTAATGCCTCCTTGAAGGGGAAAATAAAGATAAAAAAGACTTGAGCTTTTGGAAATAAGTCTCCAAAATGATTTGGCACTTGAAATGGTAAGCTCACAAATGAGAGAAATGCTTGAAGCTTTAGAGGTCCAAAAAGCCTTGGAAGTGAATGATAGCCAAGAACCTTCCTTAGAGGATGAAGCCGAAAATCCTTCTTTGGCACTTGATCAAATCAAGAAGAACTCTCAAATGGTCAAAATGAGAGGTTAATGTTCATGTTGGAGGCCATTCTTGAAAATTAGAAGAAGCAAAACTTGGCACTCGAGGACTTAAAACAAGCAGTAAATCGATATGATGAGACTATCGGCACTTTGGAAAATCAAATGAAATCACTGGTTGAGGCCCATTATGCCTACCAATTTGAGAGTGTGGAAAGAGGTCAAGAAGAATCCAACTTCGAGGAAAAAAGTGAGCTTCATTTTGAGGAATCAAGAATTGAGCATCCGCCAACTGACTCCATGCTTGTTTGTGATGCCAAGAAAAATATGGAATTAGAGTCAATCGGTTTAGTCGAAAGTTGGTTGAAATTGACTCTAGTTTGGGGGATAAAAAGGATGTCAAAATCCGGAAAGAATTGCTATTTGAAGGCTTGTTGTCACATTCCAAGCATCTTTCAACTTTGGAATTCCATGGTGATATGGGAATTGAGCCGTGTGAATCCATATGGAAGTGCAAAGACGAAAAACAAGAGCCATACATTTTGCAATTTCAACATTCAAGAACACCAAATGGCATTCCTCAAAAGAAAGACGATAAATGCAAAATGAAGAAATTGATGTTTTGCCTTTTCATCTACTTACCCCACCCCCCCCACAGCTCGTGGTCACAAACTGGACTTCAAGTTAGGTTCCTAGTTTATATCCTCCAAGTGGATAGAAAAGTGGTGAAGTTGGTGTCGTGACACGAAATTAAATGTGGCGCTTGGTGGAGGCAACCCTTCAAATATTTAGTCATTTTTGAAATTTTCTTTTTTAGAATAGTTTATTATATTATTTTTACTAATCTGCAATGTTTCAGATTTTTTGGAGTTGAATTGAGGAGTTTGAGATGTTGGAGTGAGCTAAAGTAGTGGCTTCCGGTTCTGTCAGAGAAATCAAGTGAAACCGTATTTCCGGAAATTTTCACACAGATGCGGACATGCAGAAGCGTATTTTGGGCTGCAGATGTGACCGTATCACAGAAGCAACTGATTTTGCACAAAGCGGTTACGCAGAAGCGGCTAAAATCACACAGACGCGACTCCTCGGGTAATTTTAATGAGTTAATATGTTCTTCAGTAGGTAATATTCAAAACCTTTTTCCCCAAATTTTAACTCCTCTCATCTCTCACATTCATCTCCACTACTTGTTCTACTATGTGTTGTTGCTGTTGAAAAATATTTGAGGAAATCTGAGTACCCAATTGGTTTGAAGAAGCATAGCATTTTCTTTGCTCATTAGGTGTTTGATAATGTGTCCGAGAGAATTTCAGATGTCAAGTGCCTTAAAATACGGTTTAATCAAGTCGTATAATCATCTAGCGCACAAGTTAGAATTCTTGAGTATACATTTTGTGCCAAAAACGTGATTTTAATTGTAAAGAGTCGGAAGTTTCTGAGCCCTTGCGAATCTAGTGGACATCGCTTCCTCAAATAAAATTCCACATGTGTGGGCTCGCAACTGCGTTGACTGTTCTGCAAGTGAAAAATTTGGCAAAAATGTGGAAAATCGCAGAAGCAAGAACTTACTGCAGATGCATATGTAACTACCCGATCGGTAATTTTGAGCATTTGCTTTACGTTTAACTTCTTGAAGTCTTAAGTAGCTTATTATGATGTATTATTACTTGTGTGAATCATTAGTTTTGGTATTCAGGTGATTCGGAATTGATTTGGAAGTGTGAATCTCATGTGAGAAGCTTTAAGTTAGAAGCGTTGACCAAGTATGACTTTTGTTTGTTTGACCTCGGGTCGGAGATCCGATAGTTTTGTTAGGTCCTTATAGTGATTTTGGACTTAGGCATATTCTCGTATTTGCATTTGGATGTTTCAAGAAGGTTTCTGCACTATTTAGCAAAAGTTGGAAATTTGAAGGTTTGGAGTGTTCATATGTTAGACTGAGAGTTGACTTTGATGATATCGGGTTCACATTGTGGTTCAGGAAATTTAAATAGTTTCTTTATGTATTTTGGGACTTGTGTGCAAAATTTGAGCTCATTCCGGGTTGATTTGTTATAGTTTGGCACAAGTTTTGGAAGTTTAAAGTTCATAAAGTTTTATTTGAGGTGCGATTGTGGTTTAGATGTTGTTATGTGTGATTTGAGGCCTCGAGTAGGTCTGTGTTATGTTTTGAGACTTGTTGGTATGTTCAAAGAGGGTCCCGAGAGGCTCAAGTGAGTTTTGAGGTGGATTCAGATCATTTCAGATGGGTTTTGTGTTGATGGTTTTCTGATGCTTCAGGTGTCCTTTGCAATCGCGAGGGTGAGGGACGCGATTTCATGAGTATTTTGGTCATTTGAATTTGTTGTTAATCGCATTCGCGATCAGAAACCCGCGGTCGCGTAGAGGGAATGGCAGGTCAGGGATTTGTGAATCGCGTTCGCGATTGTGATAACGCATTCGCGAAGTGATTGAAGAGGTCGGGCGGCAAGCTTTCGTGTTCGCGACCATGGAGAGCGTTTGAGGTGTTGTAATACCATATGGCCTTCACGTTCGTATGAAGTAGATCACATTCGCAAAGGGATTTTGGGTGGCACGACAGATTTTTGCATCGCGATCGCGAGGGTACTACCTTGATCGAGTAGAATACCACTGGGCAGTGCATATAAGTACTCTATTTCGGACCTTTGAGTTATTTTATCACATTTTGAGTTGAGGAGCTCGGATTTGGGGGATTTTGGGTAGGATTTTCACCACATAGATTGGGGTACTTCGGAGCGGAAAGGGATGTGGCAAAAACCAATAAAGATCGGTGTAGTCGCTCATAGGGACATATCTATCCGGATTACTTTCTACTCATATTTGTTTATATTTCATGATTCTATCTTCTATTTTGGCATTTTATTGACGATTTTGAAAGAGAAATTGGGGGGTTTTGTCTAAAGTTTCCTAAAGTGAATTTTTGAGTTTTGAACATCCATTCAAAGTCGGATTTGAGTGAAATTAGTATGGTTGGACTCGTAATTGAATGTATTATCAGAATATGTAAGTTTTGTCAGGTTCCGGGGTGCGAGCCCAGGTTTGACTTTTGGGTTGACTTTGAGTATTTGATTAAAGATTCAACCTTTATCGATTGGGTTTTTTTCATTGGGAATTATTTGATATTTTTGAGTTTCTTTTTGCTAGTTTCGAGCCGTTCGAAGGTGGATTTGTACGGGATTGAGCTTATAAAGTATTTTTTGGCTTGCTCGGTAGTTGATTCGACTTGTTTAAGGTAAGTATCTTATCTAAACTTGGATGAGGCTATTTCCTGGATAATTTGTGATAGTACGTGCTAAAGGGGCACATACATGTGGGGTTTGAGTCCATGTGCGAGCACCAGGCTATTTATCCATGCTCGGGGTAGTGCTTAGGCTATGATATGCCTAGAGTTGACTGTTAAGCTTTAAGCTATAATGTTTCTCATATTTGTATCATTGTTGTGAACTATTTGAGCCATGTTTGAGGCTACGAAGAGGCTAATTCCCTAATAAACTTGGTAATTGCTAATGTTGAGATAAAATTGCCGATTTGAGCTATGATAGCACACATTGCACATGCCTACACTTTAGCATGTTATTATACCATTCCAGGAGTATGAAATCTTATATTTATCCATCATATACAAGCTTTCTTGTATACTTGCTCCTATGTGATATGCTTTGGACTGAATGCATGTGACCATGTGTTGTTATGCATGTGACCACACTAAGCGGATTGTGTTATTATGCCTATGACCATGCCTGGTGGATTATGCTATTGTGCATGTGACCATGACGAGTGGATTATGATATTAGCACGTGAGTTGTCCGTGCAACACGTGAATTGTCCCTGCGTATTGATATTATTAGCACATGAGTTGTCCGTACAACGCGTGTGTTGTCTGTGCGGATACAAATATTGATATTATAGCACGTGAGTTTTCCTTGCAGCGCGTGAGTTATCCGTGCGGTTCATATTATTAGCACATGAGTTGTCTGTGCAACACGTGAGTTGTCCGTGCAGTGTGTGGATACGGATCCATCCCCCTAGGGTGATGACGTCCAAATCCACTACTAAAAAGTAAATGGACACGGTCACATGCAATATAATTTACCCAACTATGAGTTAGGGTCGAACCCCACAGAAAACAATATGTAGGAGATTAGGAATTTAAGAGAATTATCACTTGTTATGCAATGCCAAACACTTAGAATTTGGTTGTGAAAATATTATAGCTAAATGCAAAAATATAAACTAACCTAGAAATCGAGTAGAGTGATCAATGGATACAAGAATGGATGCATCGGGATTTACACTCAAATAACGATCCAATGTATTTCACTATTTTACAAATATGAGCGAGTTTATGTTAATTAGCCACGGGTAACAATTCTATGTTAGATTCTTCCGAAGACTAACAAGACTTCCTAATTGAATTATCCCTAAAACAAGTAAGATATTAAGCACACCCGGATATGGATACAAGTAGTTCAATCCTATCCCTAGGTAGAATCTATAAAATGAGGGTTAAAGCCTCAAGTTCTTGTTAATTAATCTTTCGCAACCCCAAATAATCTTTTCTAAAATTAATTCGGAGTTATGGGCGAGTCCTAGGGTTAGCTAATCCATTTGTAAACATTAAAGAACAAGAATAGTTAAAGAAATAATAACTCACTTCGTAATAAATAAAAAGCGTTCAATACATAAGAACGACAAGATATTTAATCCACACTTTAAATATGAATATTTCCATAAACAAGATTCAAGTGTTGGAAATAAATACTACACACTTAAATATTTAATACAAAATAAGGAAATGAATAAATGAGCATAAATGAGTAAGAAATTCTCAACCAAAAGCTTCAATCTTCAAGACCCAAGTGTGTGTGCAAGAACCCTAGCTTCCAAAACTTGTTCTCTCTAGTATAATAACTGAAACTTAGCCAAAAATATTTGTAAAGATATGCTATGTCGTGTATTTGTGGGTTTGGAGTTGGGAAAATGTGAATAGTCATTCCTTCACAGGTCTGAAGCCCGTTGACCGCACCTGTGGAAGGATCCTCGCAAGTTCAGCTTCGCAGATACGGATCGCCTATCGCGGAAGCGTAAAGTCAGGAGATTTCCAACTCCGCAGATGCAGACATGTTCACGCAAATGCGTCTCTGCATATGCGGATAAATCATCCCAGATGCGAGCCTGTGTGAAATTCCCTTCTTCGCATATGCGGACCAAAAAATCGCAACAACGATTCTGTAGGCGCGAATTCTTACCGCAGATGCGGTGTTAGTGCATATTAGCTCAATTACACAGATGCAATCTTCCACCTTGCGGATGCAAGGTCACAAAAGAGACCAGTATTCCACAGATGCGGAATCGCTGAAGAGATTTGCATTTTTCCACTATTTTTTGCTCAATTTCGCTTCAATTGGATTCAAATCACTTCATGGCATCATTTTCCAGAATATCTAACAATACACACCATAAACAACCTCATATTATAATTAAAGGATGAGAGATCTAAAGAAAATAGACTAGAATGAGTGGTAAAATCACCACTCATCATTGGGTCACCCTCTCATGGCTCTCTTGATGGTGTACACGTGGATTGTGAGAAACTAACGGGTTTCTGGTTGATGTGAGCTCCGGGAGAGATGGGTACTATTATTGGATAGGGTTGCACACTGCAACAAGCCTTATTGTCTTATGGTAGTTGGATCGGGTTGCGCTCCACAACGAAATGACGTTTGGTTATTGCATTTCATCTTTACTTGCAATTTTCTTGACTTTTTACCTGATTTACTTCCATATCTTCTCTATCCGTTGGATTGTTTATTGAGTAGAGCACTTTTAAATAAAGAATTGTGAGCATCAAAGTGGTTTTACTTGAGTTTTCCTAATTTGATCACATATCTATTCTATACTTGTTGAAATTATGAACTATACAGGTGTTAGTGAGTATCATTTATAATTCTTTCTTCTTTTACCTTGCCGAGGTTAGTTAGGATACTTATTGAGTACATAGGGTCAGTTGCACTCATACTACACTTCTGCACCTTCGTGCAGATCATAGAGTTGATGCTGCTATGTTTGGCAGGAGCTGGTATTGAAGTAGTACTCGCGTTCCAGTTTTCGCAACCATTAGTTCTTGGTAGTTCTACATTTAAGATATTGTTCATATATATTTCAAACAGATGTTGTATCATTTTTCATTTCAGTTTGTAAATCTAAGTCTTAGAGACTCATGACTTGTACGACCAGTCCTTGGGTTGTTGCATTAAAGTTTAGTTAATTCATCATTTCTTTCTTATAAATCTCAATTGGAAATATGGTGGTTGTTATTTGGCTTACCTAGTGGGTTGGGTTAGGTTCCATCACGACTAGTAGGAATTTTGGATCGTGATAAGTTGGTATCAAAGCTCTACATTCATAGGTTATGCGAGTCATGAGCAAATGTCTAGTAGAGTCTTGTGGGCCGGTTTAGAGGACTTGAGGCCAGGTTTGACTGTTGCTCTGGCTCAGTGGTTCAGCTTGTTTGAGCATGTTCTTTTGGACTTATATGTCTAGTAGTATCCCTAGGAGTGGGGTTTTTGGCTTAGTGAGTGGTTGGATGGTTATATTATTATTATGTTGTGACTGTTGGATGTGTTTAGATGGTTTTGATATGAGTAGAAGATTTTTCTTGGGATGTGAGAGGACTGTGAATGCTTCATTTCTATGGATGTGTTATACAGTCTTGACTTATGAGTGTTCATAAGGATTCCTTCATGTTGTTCATTTGCAGAATGAAGTAGATTCTCATGTCTTGTTGACGAGTTCAGATTCAGTAAGATTAAGTGATTGCATAGTAGTTGTGTCCTAGATAAATGCCAGTTTGAAGCTAAGCATGTGGGTTATCTCCTGCGAGATGTTTTATGGTTGTGTGGTTCTTATGGTGATTCTAGGGAGACTTTCTTTCCATCGGTGCATGTGTTGCAATTTGAGTTTGGATTGCTTGAGGAAGTTGGCCTGAATGTCGTGAGGATGAATATGAGTATAGAAAATGATTCAAAGTTTTTGTACGGTTAGTTCTACATGAGTTCATGAGGATTTGGCTGGGTCATAGTGCAAGATCGCGGTATTTATGAAGAAAGGGCATTGTGGGTTATCAGATGTTATGTTCTATGGATTTGAGCCAAGTGGGGGACTCTTCTATAAACGATTTGATTGCATGGTTATGTGTTAAATATTAGCTTGGTCTGAGGCATACTTGTGGATTGGTTATGACTTGAAGAGGTTGATTTCGAGGATGCCTTGAGTAAGAAAATTTCTAGATGCATGATGTATTACACTTTATGGATATATGAAAATCTTGGGATGATTCAGTTTGTTATTTGTGATGGATGTAATGTGCTAAGAGAAGGGATTTACTCGCTTGCTTAGAGGTGTGGGTTACTTCTTCAGGTGTTTGTGTGTTAACGGAGCACAGGTCGTTTGGCTCGTTTTGGCGATGCATTTGAGATTAGAGTAGGGATTCACATGTGGCATTTGGAGAATTTTTGGATTTGTAAAAAGCTAAGATTTGAGTTTCACGATGGATGGTGTGAGGACTCGCAATGTTTCTATATCATTATGAATTCTACATTTTAGTATCAGAAAGGTTAAGGAAATAACTTCAGATTCTCATAAGGTCTCTTCAAAGTAGGTGTCTCGGTTGTGGTACTTTTAGGGTTCTTAAGAGGGAATACAGTGGCTTATGGGCCTAAGGGCGATGTTGTTTTATGCTACGACCTCTCGTGGTGAGTGTTGGATTATGGGTGGTAGTGTACTAGCAAGGAGAAGCATTAATGTACTAGCAAGGAGAAGCATTAATGTACTAGCAAGGAGAAGTGTTAACTTGAAGAAAATTTGGAAGGAAC
Organism: Nicotiana undulata; assembly: GCA_005239495.1. Classification (NCBI taxonomy): domain Eukaryota; kingdom Viridiplantae; phylum Streptophyta; class Magnoliopsida; order Solanales; family Solanaceae; genus Nicotiana; species Nicotiana undulata. The sequence continues at coordinate 22,347 of ML252366.1, forward strand.
TTGAAAAATAGGACAGCTTTGTGGTAGATCGGATCAGCATGGTAACATGTGTAATCGGTTCTTTTGGTTCTTGTGACATGGTGAGTCTCTACAGGTGTTTTGTGGCCATACTCTGGGGTTGCAACCTGCGTGACTTGGTAGATTTAGAGGGATTTAGTTTTGATGGCTTGGTTATGTGCATGTGGGTTTCGTAGAGTTCTCAATGATTTCTACCACGCATTGAGATGGATATTTTCTACTGGCGTGAGGAGTATGTTGTGTATTGTGACTTTCTCCTAGATGGATCAAGTGAAAGGTTTATGGTTGATTGAGTATGTAATCTTCTTGTGACTCATGGTTGGTAATGTGGTTCTCGTGTTTTCATATGATGGTTTGATTAAATGTAGTGTGTCGTGTGGGATTGGGATTTGTGATGTTAGGCTAAAAATCCATATTTTAGCATGTAATTTGGCTTGCATTATACCTCAAGCTTGTTAATTATGGTGTAAATATTTGTGACTCGAGCTTAATAATGGTGTTTATATGTGCAGGAGTCAATTTAAAGTGATTTGACAAGCTTGCATGCAAAGTGAAATAAAACGGAAGAATTTGGAGGGAGTATGAGTTTGGTGCCCAGGTTGGTGCTAGGCACCAACCAAAACGCCAAAGACAGAACGATGAAAAACTAAGGCTATCAATAGACTTATTCAAATCTTGTCCATAACATTTTCTCTGTTAGCTATCAATTATTGCATTTTAATTACTTTACTCTTAGTTAGTAAACATTTAAGTAGTTATTTCAGATTTATGAAGGTTGATTACTTGAATTCGTGTGAAGCTAGTTGTTTTAATTAGTAGGTTAATTCCCTGTGGGATTCGACTCCGGACTTGTAAACTGGATTATATTTGTAATGACAGCTAAACCTCTTAGGAAGCATAGTTGGGCGTGATCAAATTTTGGCATCGTTGCCGGGGAATTAACAGTGTTATTAATTACAACTAGAAGAATGACTAGAATTTGTAGTTTAGTCAGCTTTCTAGACTTGAAATTCATTATATTGAAATTCTAATGTTTGTAGTATGGGTGTTATAAGTGCATGCCTAGAAACTTCTCAACAATTGGTGAATTGTTCGAAGCACTATCGGATCTTGAGAAAGATTTCAAGGCATTAGATCGTGCAAACAAGAAGGACAAACGACAACAGAACTCAACAGAACAAATCAAACTAGACATGGGTGACGTAATAGACAACCCAAACAACAGAAGCAATGGGAATGACCCGAACAATCAGGGTGTGGCACCTCTTGTGCCTGAAACAACCTTGTATGATTGGGCACAACCTACCGCCGAAAATATGGCAACCGCAATTGCAGTCCCTCAGATAATAGCGGAATCATTTCAAATCACAAACAACATGCTACATTTGTAGCAGAACAAGGGGCTGTTCTCGGGGTCTTACATTGAAGATCCTCAGCAGCATCTGAAAAATTTCCTGTGGATATGTGTCATGCAAAGGCAATCAAATGTGACACCGGAAGCAATAAGGTTGTTGTTGTCTCCATTCTCAGTGACGGGAGAGGCTCATACTTGGCTCAATTTGCTCCCTATAAACTCCATCACCACGTGGGAGGAATTAGTCAAGCAATTTTTGAACAAGTTCTACCCACCCAATAAGACTGCCAAGCAAGTTGATGGGATATTGAGCTTCAGGCAGAAACCAACTGAAACACTGCAAGAAACGTGGGAGAGGTTCAAAGTAATACTGGTTAAGTGTCCACGTCATGGCTGTTGATACCCAAGTTTTTCTCAAATTATTTTTCAACTTACATATATATCTTCAAAATTACTTTTTTATAATAATTGGTATTTTTCCATAATTTTTTTCATATTTTTATCAAATTATTTTCCTGTTTATTTAGTATTTTAAATTCAATAATTATTCATAAATGGTATTATAAATGATTTTTGAATGTTTTCTAGCACAATATATCTTTTTAATCCTATTTAATTCTACTAGGATTCAATTATTTTACAAATTAACCAATTAGGCACTATTTAACTAAAATTATTCAAATTTTGCAACCATGGCCTAATTGCGCATTAATATTATTTTTAATTCAATAACTGGTAATTTTTTTTATTTAATATTAGCTAATTACCCTAGTTTCATTTATTTAGCATTAATTTCATTTTATACAATTATTAGCTATTTTTATTAATTATTTATCTATTTTAATGGGTATTTAACAACTAGCCTCATTTTATTTAAATTCTAGCCTAATTTTAGCCCCAACCCACCTGATTAATTAACCCAATTGAATACCAGCCTAGACCAATTGAATACCCGGCCCAATTTCAAACCAATCTGAGTCGTTGATCAAATTAGATAAACGACATAGATATTTATTTCCTATATTAAACTCCAACTCCCCCTCCCCCCCCCCCCCCCCCCCCCCTCTCCAACCCCTCATTCTCTCACGACCCCTCATCTCTCTACTCTCGTTTCTCTCTCTCTAGTCTCTTCTGGAGACTTCAGTCTCTTCAGTTCCGATGAATTCCTTCATCTTCTCCGGCCACCCCTTTGCTGGAGACCTTGAAGCCTTCGTCCTCTTTCCTCTCATGGCTCTCCTATGTCGATGATGTCCTCCCTAAGGCCCTCAAAGGGAATGAACATGTCTGCTTACACCCCTGGTGTCCCTTGTTCACTTCAAGCCTCCAAAAGCTTGATTCAGAGAAAGGTTATAACCTCTGAGGCTCAAGTTAGTGCTGTTCGAGGTTCTTTTTACCTTCTCTGAGGTTTTTTGTAAAACCCTAGTATTTGAAACTTCCTATTCTCTTAGATCTACTCTAGATCCAAGCTTATTACGAGTTATTATGGTATTTTTCTTAAAGATTTTCTATTTTAAACGGATTTTCACTTAGGGTTTCTAAAACTTTTTCTGCAAAACGATTTCTTCAAAGTTCAAGTGATTTCTCTCATATGCTTAAAAATGTTTTATCACTTTTAATAACGATTTATTATGTTAAAACTTTAGTTTTAACACTGTATTCTAAATTCTGAGTATGTCTTTTTCTTTCGATTTGTATGTGTGTCTGTTTCCCCATGAGTAGTCCCTGATTCTTTGTGATTATTGCTTCACTATGCTATTGTGTCTTTGATTATGTTGCTTCTTGTGTGTTTATCCAGCTTGAATCAGTATTGTCTTGAATCCCTGAATGATTGTGAGTAGTACTATATTGATTTTCATACGATATCCTATGCTGATTCTAAATATTTCCTTAGATACATGAGGCTTTCCCTTAATTAGTACCAATTTCGAATCCCTGGTTTCTTGTGTGAAGACTCTTTACTGATCTCCGACTACTTTTCTTGTTTTTACAACTTTAAATAATTTTATTACCTTATTACGTGGTTGACTGCACTATTAAGGGATCCTTACTGTTATTTCCTTAATGAGACTCTATGTACCTAGCCCTAATTACTTGTTTTCTACTTGCAATGTTTGAATTACCTCTTTGATTGCTACACCCCTGCTACGTGAGTTCTTTCCTTATTTGCTACCTATCGTTTGAAATGACTCCCTTAATTAAGGGAAGACTTCTAATTATTATTTTACTGATTCTGAGTTATTACAATTACTGAACAAACTGATTCCTTCCCTATTAATCATGTACTGGTCCCTCTTGCCTTATGTGTCACTGGTCCTTACCGTTTGAACTAATTCCCTTAACTTAAGGAGTACTTGCCTTACTTTCCTGATTGATTGATTCTGAGTTCCTCAGTTGATGTGCTAACATGATTCCTACCTTATTTACCTAGCCTTCAAAGTGATATAAATATACTCTCTTAGGACAGACTCTAGACACGAACACTTGTGGTTCAAATCTATCTCTCTTAGACTTAAACTCTCTGCTCTATCTCTTTTGTGCTACTTGCTACTGCCTATTGTTAGCCGGCTACAAGCGAAGGCTAATCATTGTGCTATCTCTCTTGCTCATACTGTGTTCATTATCTCTTACACTGGTATGTTCTAATTTCGAATCAAGTTTCAAACAAATGTGTTTCCTACTGCTCCAATTTATCATATTCTTGATTTGTTTCTATCTGTGGTTCTGTTGTTCAACATGCAATTAACCTCTCTGCTCCATCTACGTATGCTATCCATGTCTTATCTCTTTAGGGTCTACATGCTCTGTTGAATCAGTAACCAGACTAATACTTATATGTTGTTGTCTATTCCTAGTATGCATCTATTAGGCCATTGTCCCAAGTTGTTTTAATGTCATGTTTAATATTAAATCATGTGCTCTGCTGCCTCCTGATTCCCCTGAATCCCCTAAGCCTCTCTGATTTTTTGCAACTATGTTCAATCAAGTACTTTTGAATCTATGTATTACCATCTGCACTAATTGCAAGGACTTCTGTCTATTATGTGATCTATTTGTCCCCAACTCCCATGATCCTTGTGTTAAGGCTATTCTTTGAGTATTGTTGGAATTTGTTTGGGTTCTATGATTGGTCTGTAATTTATATGATTCCATTGCTTTTTCGAAAAGTTATTTTCCAAATGACTCTATTAGTTATAAAATCTTTCAACACTGTCTCTTTCAAAACCTTTTTTTAAAACTCACCCCTGGCACTTCAGTTTACTCTTAGATCCTTAAGTTCCACCCCCTCAGTGTGAGCACTCCTTTGGGAACCTCTTGAGTTCCCTCTGAACGTTGACACACTGAGGCTGGTATTTCAACACTGCACATGCTTAACTTTTGGTGACTATGTCTGGGTGTGAGCATTGCCCGGGAGCCCATGAGGTCCTTAGGGAACTTTGACACACCCGGACTATGAAAGGCTATGAAATACTAAAGGAATTGAGGTTTGGAAAATCTGGGCCTAAATGAAGGCTCCCTATAGCGATAACTTCTTATTTTTCATTTGGTTATGTAATTTATGATCTCTGGTCTGTAATAATTTGTAAACAAATATTTGGGGTTGGATAGTGAAAACGGGTGGGAATATGCATGCTATAGTGTAGATACGGGTAGAGATCACGCCTTAGGTTTACTTTCCTTATGTGTGCAATAGTAACCATGTATAGGTACAACAAGCATTCCATACATATCATGTTGCTCAGCTTTATTGCATTCAGCATCTCATTACACTTAGAAATCTTGTTTATAGGGTGAATAACGACAACGAAAAATGTCTATCACGATATTTGTGCTCATGTTTCATCTCCTAAAATGTCACTTAGAAATCCTGTCCATAGGGCTAATAACGACAACAAATTGCTATCATGTGATTCTGGCTATGTATACTGAAATGTGATCTAAAATCTCACCTTAGGATGAACATGTTAATGAATTACGATCTTATCTTACCACGCTATAGAGATCCTGCTTTAGGTAACCAATAATTGAAACTATTATACTGCCTATCTCGAAACTATGCGTAATTCATGCATTTAGAATATCCTGCTTAGGTCCTGCATCATTTTGAATTCTTACTTTGAATTAGATATCATGCTTCCTAGGACTACATTTGTATTCGTTTAAACACCCCCTATCCTAATTAAGGGTTAAAACAGACTCACCCCTGTGTAATAGCTATTTTCTAAAAGCTGGACACTTAGAACAGTATAACTTGAGGAATTTTTGTAGTAATTAGTACGCCTAGGCAAGCCTTAGGTATTAAACTTGTTAAAACTGAACGTATACCTCTTTATACATACTGTTTGACTAACAACAGGTTAAAATCAGTAGTTAGAAGCAGGTAAAATTCCTTCTCTAAAATTCAGTACTAAAATTGCCTCGTTATTACATTCTCTCCTAGATATCATGCCTTAGGTTCTGATGTTAAAAAGACCTTACTTGTGTTTGAGTCGTGCTAATTATGCCCATAACCTGTGCGGGAATACTTGGGCCTCATATCTGCTCTTATTTGTCTTTCCCCTTATTTGCAGTTCTAATCTTTTTTGTTTGTCGCTTAGAATCTTGTCCTTTAAACCTAAGGGGTCAGCCTAGTACGAGAAAATGAGCCATCTTCGAGCAGATTTCCAGAATGATGATAGCCCTCACAAGTGCCAAGCTCAGCACCTATGGCACTGCAAGATTAGGCTTGAAAAAGACACCATCGAGCCAGAAAGGTATCACGCCGGTTGTACTCCTTTCTATTTAGGTTGGTTAGAAGAAGATATGGAGGGTCAAGTCAAGCCAGGGTTCATTCGAGGTCACCGGGTTATAGATGAAAAGGCTAAAGCATGAGTTAAGTTCAACCAGCTGCGCAAAAGGATCCGCAAATATGAGGATGATCATCACAAGATACATGGGTCCAACAAAAAGCTGATCGAGGAGTGGAAGGATATGGCCGTCAGCACCAACAAGAGGCTAGGATACTTAGAGCGAGGACTAGTTGAGCTAGAGGAGAAGTTCATCAAGAGGACCGAGACCTGCCAAAAGGATGAGGGAGCTGAAGGGGGATATCTAGCCAGAACCTACCTACTGCTGGGGCTCCCCGATTTAGGAAAGCTGATCGAGGGAAGCAGGAACGCCGAATATGGGGAAGTTCCTTCTGGGACCAAGTAGATAGGGGTGTTCTTTTTTATCTTCTTTGATGTAATAAAGACTATGGCCATGAGTGACTTTTATTTTTCGTGTATTTAGAGTCATTTTAAGATTTGTCTATTTTAGCATTTTAAGTTCTCCAAATCAATTTGTCGCTAGGCCTACCTCGGGCGCAAAGAGGTCCTCAACTTAGGATATGCTTTACATTTCCGCATTACGTGTTTAATTACTTCAATATTTTTCATAATCCTCAGTGACTTGGTTACCTTTTGTTTCTCTTTTATTTATTATTCCCCTCCCCAAAGGTTAGTTCGTGCATTCTGGCATCATCAGCCTATCGCACAAGATCCAAGGGCCCTCCACCTACTCCTCCTCCTAGTTCTCTCAAAGGCAGAAACAAGGGCAAAGGTAAGATGGAAGAACCCAGCGGTATCAGGAAGGAAAATACAGTTGAACAGGTAGAGGCCACTGATGGCCGAGGTATTCAGGTCTTACATGAGAATATGTCACCACTTGAAAAGAAATTGCTGAAGTTTCAAGAGGAGCTCGACCAGGTCCGGAATTTGGCCAATCTGGCATTTTCCCTCAACGTCCCTAACGTCAACCCTACACCTCCACAGAATATCCCAAAACAACCAAATCACCCTGCGCTTCATCATCACGCCACTCCCCAAATGAACCAAACTCCTCCAGCATAGTGCAATACTTTCCACCACAACACTCCACCTCCACTCCGGGAACCTCAGAATCACACAAAAGACCACTTGCATGCCTACAACAATCCCATCCATGTGGAAACTGTGACTCACTCCACCCTGCTTGTCACAAATACATCCGAGTCTGATGAGAAGGACCTGCTTATCAAGAATCTGGCTGAGGAACTTAGAAAGCTGACTAGCCGAGTTCAAGGTGTTGAAGGAGTCAAGGGAATTGAAGGTTTGAGCTATGAAGACCTCTGTATACAACCAGATGTCGAACTACCCAAGGGGTACAAACCTCCAAAGTTCGAAATGTTTGACGGCGCTGCTGATCCGAGGGTCCATTTGAGGACCTACTGTGATAAATTGGTTGGCGTAGGAAAAGACGAAAGGATCCGCATGAAGCTGTTCATGAGGAGTTTGAAGGAGACGCATTGTCTTGGTACATCAGCCAAGACCCAAAGAAGTGGTCGAACTAGATAGATATGGCCACCGATTTCATGGACAGGTTTAGGTTCAACACAAAAAATGCACCAGATGTGTTCTACATCGACAACCTGAAGAAGAAACTCACAAAGACCTTTCGCGAGTATGCTACTCGTTGGAGGTCGGAAACTCCTAAAGTCAGACCTGCTCTAGAGGAAGAACAGATGAAAAAATTCTTTGTTCGGGCTCAGGACCCGCAATATTATGAACGACTGATGATGGTCGAAGGCCACAAGTTCTCCGATATTATCAAATTAGGAGAGAGAATTGAAGAAGGTATCAAGAGCGGTATGGTTACAAATTTTGAAGCTTTGCAAGCCACTAACACGACTTTATAGTCCAGTGGTGTGTCTAGGAGAAAAGATGTGGGAGCTGTAATGGTTGAACAACAAGCCAAATCCCCACCCAAATACCAAGTCTATCCAACACCTCCCTTCACATATCAACCAACCCCGAACTACCAAGCACCCTCACCTTCTTACCAAGCTCCACTGCCCACATACCAATCTCCACCACCCACATATCAACCTACCTCATCTAGATATTCACAACCTGCTCCCGTCTACAACACTTATAATCCCCAACCATCTCACTATCAATCACCCCCTACCAGTCAAAACATTCCTAGGCCTCGTCCTAACTTTGATCGCCGCCCTCCAAAGCAATACACCGCCATAGCCGAGCCCATTGACCAACTGTATGAAAAGCTCAAAGCTGCTGGTTATGTCACACATATCCTTTCTGCCACCCTAAGAACCCTTCTCAGTGGGTTAATCCAAACAAATCATGTGCATACCATTCTGGCATGAAAGGACAAACCATCGAAGAATGCCGCTCTCTAAGAGATAAGATATAGACTCTCATTGATAACAAGATTATTGTGGCGAAAGACCCCGCTCTGAATGTCCGCAACAACCCTTTACCAGACCATAAGGGTTGAGGTATCCATATGATTGATATAGATGATGATTGGAATCTCCAGGGGTCAATCGGGTTGATCGCAGAAGGCGATGACCCAAAGAAACTTACAATCACTCTCAACCCGATCATAGTCTAGATTCATCCATCTGAGAATGCCAAGGTGAACATGTCTATACCACTTGAGTTTGAAGCAGCGCCTCCTGTAAAGGCGTAGGCACTAGTGCTAATTGAAGTTGAGTTTGTATCTCCAGCAAATGCATCAGCGCCCCTCGAGGTAGCAGTCCTGCCACCCCTAACATACACTCCAGTTGAAGTAAGGATGGCCACGCCGATTCCGATGGCAATGTCAACCACACCACCTTTCTACTCAAATGCTATCCCTTGGGATTATACAGCCGAGAAAAGAAGGAAAGGTAAAAACAGGTGTGATGAAGCCATCACAGCACAGGGTATGAAGAGAACGGGTAGAGTCTATACCCCTGAACATCTGGCCAACCGGACTCCTCTCATTGAAACAGGTTCAGATGACCTTTGGAGGAAAATACAGGCTAAGGAGTATTCGATCATTGACAAACTGAACAAGGCACCATCGCATATATCTATTCTCTCTTTGCTGTAGAATTCTGAGACGCACAAAAGTGCTTTGTTGAAAGTGTTGAGTGAAGCATACGTGCCGAACAACATCACTAGTGGAGAAATGGCCAACATAGTGGGTCAGGTACTGGAAAGTCACAAAATTACTTTTCATGAAGACGAGTTACCACCTGAGGGATTGGGACACAACAAAGCATTGCACATCACCGTGCAATGTGAAGATCATTTCATCACGAGGATCTTGATCGATGGAGGTTCCAGTCTTAACATTTGTCCGCTGATAACACTCAAGAAATTGGGTAAAGGACTACATGAGATAAAGGACGGAGCAATCAACGTGAAAGCCTTCGACGGTTCTCAAAGGTCTACTATTGGGGAGATTAGTCTATGTCTACAGACTTGGTTCGAAGTGGACTTCCAAGTGATAGACGTCCCGGCATCTTACAATCTGTTGTCAGGGCGACCCTGGATCCACGATGCTGGGGCCGTAGCATCAACACTACATCAGGCGGTGAAATTCGAGTGGAACCACCAAGAGGTTATCATTCACGGTGATGGTAGAAACCTTATTTATAGTTTCCAGACTATCCTAGTGATCGATGGAAAGAGAAAACTGGGTGGAGGAACTCATCACCATATTGAATGAGTCAATGCCATCAACAAGGACAAGTGGTGGGATAGCAAGATCGAGAGCATCCTGAACTGGAGAGGGTACGAGCCAGGAAAAGGGCTCGGTAAGAACCTCCAAGGGATCACGAAGCCCATAAAACTCAAGAAACATGGTACTACTTTCGGTCTGGGGTATGAGTATACATGGGAAGAATTCAGAAACTGGTCGCACCATGGCGCGGTCATCACTACCACCTGGAGTAGTCGATACCTCATCTGGAGCAGACCTTCAAGCAGGCCGACATCATCTATGGATCAGATGAAGAGGAAGCACTTGCAGTAATGAGGAACTTGTTTTTGGAAGACACTGATATGGATTGGTGTGTTGTCCTCGAGGAGGAGGGGAGGAAGGCCCTTCCGTTCAGGCAGTAAGCAAGGGAACATATCTCAAGAACTGGTCTACCCAGACCACCAAAGCCCACCGAGCCTCGGGGTAGCAAGGCTAAAAACAAGCATTATTTACTATTTTATTTACTAAACGATTTTCCTTTTTCTGCATTTTTCAAGTCCTGCAATAAGATCTTCAATGTTCAAAACAAGTTATTCAATTTATCAAAGCATTTCCAATTTCTTTATGAATCCGATATTTATTGTTACTATTTTCTCTCATTACTTTATCTATACAACATTACTATTACTTGTCTTGATGAACCGATGATTGTGACGTGCAATGAGGCAACGCAACAAACGGACATTGATTCAGATGAAGACGATATACCCGATGAGATTGTTAAAGAGGTCTAAAACTTTGAAAATAAACCTAAGTCCAACTTGGATGAGACTGAGGTTGTCAACTTAGGAGATTCAGAAAATGTGAAGGAAACACGGATCAGCATTCACTTGTCATCATCAGAGAAGAAAGAGTACACAGAGCTTCTGAAAGAGTATGAAGACATATTCGCCTGGTCGTACGATGACATGACCGGTCTAAGTACATCTATTGAGGCTCACAAACTGCCAACCAATCCGACGTGTCCACCAATAAAGCAAAAGCTCAAAAAGTTCAACGCCAAGAAGATCAAGGAAGAAGTTACCAAGAAGATCAATGCCAAAGTTCTTCGGGTAGTCGAGTACCCGACATGGTTAGCCAACATTGTACCTGTACCAAAGAAGGATGGGAAGGTCAGGGTCTGTGTCGACTACCAGGATCTCAATCGGGCCAGTCTGAAAGATGACTTCCCCTTGCCAAATATACACATTCTAATAGATAATTGCGCCAAGCATGAACTACAGTCCTTTGTAGATTGCTTCGCCGATTATCATCAAATTTGGATGGATGAGGAAGATGCTGAGAAAACGGCGATTATTACGCCCTGGGGAGTGTACTGTTACAAGATGATGTCATTCGGTTTAAAGAATGCAGGGGCCACCTACATGAGGGCTATGAGTACCATATTCTATGACATGATTCACAAAACGATCGAGGTGTATGTGGACGACGTCATTATCAAATCAAAAAAAGATGCTAATCACATGGAATATTTGAGGAAGTTCTTCAACAAGATGAGAAAATATAATCTGAAGCTGAACCCCGCAAAGTGTGCATTTGGGGTTCCTACTGGGAAGTTGCTGGGATTCATTGTAAGCCGTCGGGGAATATAATTGGATCCGTCAAAGGTCAAAGCCATTCAAGAACTACCACCGCCAAAGAACAAGAAGGATGTCATGAGCTTATTGGGAAGGCTTAATTACATCAGCCGATTCAAAGCACAGTCTACGGTCATTTGTGAGCCGATTTTCAAGATGCTGAAGAAGGACGCCGCCACTAAGTGGACCGATGATTGTCAAAAGTCTTTTGACAGAATCAAGGAGTATCTATCAACATCGCCAGTCTTGGTGCCACCTGAGACAGGTAGACCCCTGCTACTCTACCTTGTCGTATTGGATGGAGATTTCGGTTGTGTTCTCGGGCAACATGATGAAACAGGGAGAAAGGAGCAAGCTATTACTATCTCAGCAAGAAGTTCACTCCGTATGAGTCCCGGTATTCTTTGTTGGAACGCACTTGCTGCGCTTTGACTTGGGTCGCTTAGAAGCTGAGGCACTACTTCTGTGCCTACACAACATATCTCATATCAAGGATGGATCCATTAAAGTATATCTTTCAGAAGCCCATGCCTATTGGAAAGCTAGCCAAGTGGAAAATCCTGATGAGTGAGTTCGACATTATCTACGTGACTCAAAAGGCAGTCAAGGTATAGGCATTGGCAGACCGTCTCGCTGAGAATCCTGTGGACGAAGAATATGAACCCCTGAAAATGTATTTTCCTGATGAAGAAGTGTCGTTCGTAGGAGAAGACATTGCAGAATCCTACGACGGTTAGAGAATTTTTTTTGATGGAGCAACAAACTTCAAAGGAGTTGGCATTGGAGTAGTCCTAGTATTAGAAACCAGTCAGCATTATCCAGTATCCGCCAAACTCAGGTTTTCCTGCACCAACAACATGGATTAATATGAGGATTGTATTTTAGGGCTCAACATGGCCATTGACATGAACGTCCAGGAGTTGTTAGTGATTAGTGACTCAGACTTATTGGTACATCAGGTACAGGGAGAATGGGAAACCAAGAATTCCAAGATACTACCTATCTACATCATGTTCAGGAGTTGAGAAAGAGGTTCACAAAGATAGAGTTCCGGCATGTCCCCAGAATCCAGAATGAGTTCGCCGATGCTTTGGCTACCTTGTCATCTATGATTCAGCATCCAGACAAAAATTTCATTGATCACATTCCAGTGAAAATCCACAATCAACCGGCTTACTGTGCACATGTTGAAGAAGAAGTAGACGAAAATCCTTGGTTTCATGACATCAAGGAATATTTGGCAAAAGGAGACTACCCAGAGCTTGTGAATCCCACTCAGAAACGCACACTTCGGAGATTGTCTAACAATTTCTTTCACAGCGGAGGAATCCTGTATAGGAGGACTCCTTATTTGGGGTTGTTAAGGTGCGTCGACGCAAAGGAAGCATCAAACTATTGGAGGAAATTCATGCTGGGACTTGCGGCCCACATATGAACTGTTTTGTTCTAGCAAAGAAGATACTCCGAGCTGGTTACTTCTGGATGACCATGGAAACGGACTGCATCCAGTACGTTCGGAAATGCCACTGCTGTCAGATACATGGGGATATGATAAAGGTACCTCCGAGTGAGCTTAATGAAACAAGTTCACCGTGGTCGTTCACCACCTGGGGCATGGATGTCATTGGACCAATCGAGCCTGCGCCTCCAACGGAATCAGGTTCATTTTGGTCACCATTGATTACTTTACTAAATGTGTCGAAGCAGCTTCCTACATAGCAGTTACTAAGAAAGTTGTGACCGACTTTGTCCGCGACCGCATTGTTTGTCGGTTCGGAGTTCCAGAGTCGATCATCAGCGATAATGGTTCCAATCTCAACAGTGACTTAATGAAAGCTATGTGTGAAACATTCAAGATCAAACACAAGAATTCCACAGCCTATCGACCTCAGATGAATGGAGCTATAGAGGCCACCAACAAAAACATCAAGAAGATACTAAGGAAGATGATATAAAGGCACAAGCAATGGCATGAGAAGTTGTCATTCGCCTTATTGGGATAGCGCACCACGGTCCGCACATCAACCGGGGCAACTCCCTACATGCTGGTTTATGGTACAGAGGTTGTTATTCCTGCCGAAGTTGAGATTTTATCTCTGAGAATCATACAAGAAGTCGAGCTCAGCGACGCAGAATGGGTTAGAAGTCGTTATGAGCAGCTAGCTCTCATAGAGGGAAAGAGAATGAATGCAGTTTTTCATGGTCAGCTATATCAGAACAGAATGTCCAGATCCTTCAACAAGAAAGTCAAGCCAAGACGATTCACACCAGGGCAGCTGGTGTTAAAGAAAATCTTTCCACATCAAGACGAAGCCAAAGGAAAATTTTCTCCCAACTGGCAAGGCTCGTACATGGTTCACAGAGTGCTGACAGGACGAGCACTTATACGTGCATAAATGGACGGAGAAGTCTGGCCAAAACCAATCAATTCAGATGTAGTCAAACTCTACTACGTGTAACTCTTTATGCTTTTATCAACAATGTAAATTGAACTACGTCTGACCTGATTCCCGTTTAAGAGGGGATACGTAGGCAACCCTATGGGTTCGGTCACAACACAATAAAAATCTCATCCCCCCCCCCCCACAATTGGAAACTGGGGCAGAATTCTGAAGCAAGTTCAGCCAATCGCCGCACGAGCAATAGTCAGAAGTATCCACCCATCAAACTGGGGCAGAATTCTGAAGCAAGTTCAGCCAATCGCCGCACGAGCAATAGTCAGAAGTATCCACCCATCAAACTGGGGCAGAATTTTGAGGAGGACTCTCAAATTTCCGTAGCATGAGAGGTTGCAATGTCTCAGACCGCGTCACGGTCGTCGGTTCATCTAAAACTATTTTATGCTTATATTATACTTTCACAAAATCATGCATATTTATCTTTTGAAACAACTTGTTTAGCAAACACTACCCCAGTAATACAGACAACATCATCAGATCAAGTCGAAAGAGTCAAGCAGAGCCAGCGGGGATACGAACTAACCTTTCCCCTTTTACAAAACTCATGATTTTTCTGTGGATACGGGTATAAAGAACTAACACGCGAAGAAGTCTCAAAATTCGTCATAATCGCAAAGGCCAAAAGTTCGATCTCCGCACGGGAGGACAAACATCTTCCGAATCACCATCCTCAAAACCACCACGCTTGTCGTCGCCTGCTATCAATACAAATGATGCCCCGCATCACAATGCCCTCAATAATCACAGTGCCACAACTTATCATCAGCTAAGAACTCCTACTGTCATTGTATTCATTGCATAAGGCTACCTTTCTGCCTTCCGAGACTAAACGCTTTCTCCATCTGCATTTGCATCTTGCATAAGGCTACCTTTATGCCTTTCGAGAGCGCTGTCTCCATTTTCATTCGCATCTTGCAAAAGGCTGTCTTTCTACCTTCCGAGACTAAACGTTGTCTCCATCTGCATTCGCATCTTGCATAAGGCTACCTTTATGCCTTTCGAGAGCGCTGTCTCCATTTTCATTCGCATCTTGCAAAAGGCTGTCTTTCTACCTTCCGAGACTAAACGTTGTCTCCATCTGCATTCGCATCTTGCATAAGGCTACCTTTCTGCATTCCGAGACTAAACGCTGTCTCCATCTGCATTTACATTGCATAAGGCTGCCTTTCTGCCTTCCGAGACTAAATGATGTCTCCATCTGCATATACATTGCATAAGGCTACTATTCTTCCTTCCGAGGTTAAACGCTACCTCCATCTGAATTTTATCTCCTGCATAAGGCTACTATTTTGCCTTCCGAGACTAAACGTTGTCTCTATCCTGCACTGTATTTCCTGCATAAGGCTAATATACTACCTTCCGAGACTAAACGCTGTCTCCATCTGCATTTACATTGCATAAGGCTTCCTTTCTGCCTTCCAACGTTAAACGCTACCTCCATCTGTATTTGCATAAGGCTACCATTCTGCCTTCCGAGGCTAAACGCTACCTCCCATTTACTCTTCAAAGCAATCACTGTCTCTATCATTATTTACTGCGCTTCCTTTCGGGCTAAGCTCTGTCCCTTTAATTCGCATGACTAAGCTCTGTCTTGTTAGCATCATATTATTGCATTTTCATGGGCTGAAATATCACCAATCAATCCAAAGGCGTCATCGTTCGGAGGCACCATCTTCATGGCCCGAGAACACCATGTCATGGCCTGAGGATCTTTTTATCAGCTTGCATATCATTATTCAAAGGAGTCATGGTTCGGAGGCACCATCTTCATGGCCCGAGAACACCATGTCATGGCCTGAGGATCTTTTTATCAGCTTGCATATCATTATTCAAAGGAGTCATGGTTCGGAGGCACCATCTTCATGTCCCGAGAACATCATTTCATAGCCTGCAAATCCCGCATCAAGCGATTCTTGGCCCAGGACATCATGGTCTAAGGACGTCATCCTAAACCGTCCGAAGACAACATTCATAGTCCAATGAGAATCTGCATCATGTTTAAATTACGCACAATATATGCTTGTTATTCATTTGCAGGAAGTCCGGCTAGGAACAGCCAGGAAGGCAAGAGTGGCCCCGCTCCAGTTCTCCTAACTACCCCTAAGCCATTTTGTTCGCCTTACCTTGCACCTTGCGCCCGTCCTTATAAAACTTCACTGGTATACTTCACCGGTGACTCTTGTACTACATACAGCCTGATTCCTGTAAAACCAGGGATATGTAGGCAGCTCTGAAGCCAGGGTGCAGCCTAAATCTTTCAAACTATTTCCACTCGGTCAAAACTGGCCATCATATCTTTACCCGACAACTCTTTCATCCTTTCCGGGTAAAGAGGGGCAGCTGTTGATACCCAATTGTTTCTCAAATTATTTTTCAACTTGCATATATACCTTCAAAATTATTTTTTATAATAATTGGAATTTTCCAATAAAAAAATTCATATTTTTATCAAATTATTTTCCTGTTTATTTAGTATTTTATACTCAATAATTATTCATAAATGGTATTATAAATGATTTTCAAATGTTTCCTAGAACAATATATCTTTTTAATCCTATTTAATTATATTATGATTCAATTATTTTACAAATTAACCAATTAGGCACTATTTAACTATAATTATACAAATTTTGCAACCACGGCCTAATTGCACATTCATGCTATTTTTAATTCAATAACTAGTCATTTTATATTTAATATTAGCTAATTACCCTAGTTTCATTTATTTAACATTAATTTCATTTTATACAATTATTATCTATTTTTATTAATTATTTATCTATTTTAATGGGTATTTAACAACTAGCCACATTTTATTTAAATTATAGCCTAATATTAGCCCAACCCACCCGATTAATTAACCCAATTGAATACCCAGCCCAGACCAATTGAATACCCGGCCCAATTTCAAACCAATCTTAGTCGTTGATCAAACTAGATCATCGGCCCAGATATTTATTTCCTAAATTAAACTCCAACTACGCCCCCCCCCTCCAACCCCTCATTCTCTAACGACCCCTCACCTCTCTACTCTCGTTTCTCTCTCTCTCTAGTCTCTTCTGGAGACTTCAGTCTCTTCAGTTCCGATGAATTCCTTCATCTTCTCCGCCCACCCTTTGCCGGAGACCTTGAAGCCTTCATCCTCTTGCCTCTCATGGCTCTCCTATGTCGGTGATGTCCTCCCTAAGGCTATCAAAGGGCAATAACCTGTCTGCTTACACCACTGGTGTCCCTTGTTTACTTCAAGCCTCCAAAAGCTTGATTCAGAGAAAGGTTATGACCTCTGAGGCTCAAGCCAGTGTTGTTCGAGGTTCTTTTTACCTTCTTTGAGGTTTTCTGTAAAACCCTAATATTTGAAACTTCCTATTCTCTTAGATCTACTCTAGATCCAAGCTTATTACGAGTTATTATGGTATTTTTCTTAAAGGTTTTCTATTTTAAACGGATTTTCACTTAGGGTTTCTAAAACTTTTTATGCAAAACGATTTCTTCAAAGTTCGAGTGATTTCTCTCATATGATCAAATGTTTTATCACTTTTAATCACGATTTATTATGTTAAAACTTTAGTTTTAACACTGTATTCTAAATTTTGAGTATGTCTTTTTCTTTCGATTTGTATGTGTGTCTGTTTCCCCATGAGTAGTCCCTAATTCTTTGTGATTATTTCTTCACTATGCGATTGTGTCTTTGATTATGTTGCTTCTTGTGTGTTTATCTAGCTTGAATCAGTAATGTCTTGAATCCTTGAATGATTGTGAGTAGTATTATATTCATTTTCATACGATATCCTATGCTGATTCTAAATATTTCCTTAGATACATGAGGCTTTCCCTTAATTAGTACCAATTTCGAATCCCTGGTTTCTTGTGTGAAGACTCTTTACTGATCTCCGACTACTTTACTTGTTTTTACAACTTTAAATCATTTTATTACCTTATTACGTGGTTGACTGCACTATTAAGGGATCCTTACTATTATTTTCTTAATTAGACTCTATGTACCTAGCCCTAATTACTTGTTATGTACTTGCAATGTTTAAATTACCTCTTTTATTGCTATACCCTTGCTACGTGAATTCTTTCCTTATTTTCTACCTACCGTTTGAAATGACTCCCTTAATTAAGGGAAGACTTCTGATTCTTATTTTACTGATTCTGAGTTATTACAATTACTGAATAAACTAATTCCTTCCTTATTAATCATGTACTTGTCCCTCTTGCCTTATGTGTCATTGGTCCTTACCGTTTGAACTAATTCCCTTAACTTAAGGGAGTACTAGCCGTACTTTCCTGATTGATTGATTCTGAGTTCCTCAATTGATGTGCTAAAATGATTCCTACCTTATTTACCTAGCCTTCAAACTGTTATAAATATGCTCTCTTAGGACAGACTCTAGACACGAACACTTGTGGTTCAAAGCTATCTCTCTTACACTTAAACTCTCTACTCTATCTCTTTTGTGCTACTTTCTACTGCCTATTGTTAGACGGCTACAAGCCAAGGCTAATCATTGTGCTATCTCTCTTGCTCATGCTGTGTTCATTATCTCATACACTGGTATGTTCTAATTTCGATTCAAGTTTCAAACCAATGTGTTTCCTGCTGCTCCAATTTATCATATTCCTGATTTGTTTCTATCTGTGATTCTGTTGTTCAACATGCAATTAACCTCTTTGCTCCATCTACGTATGTTAGCCATGTCTTATCTCTTTAGGGTCTGCATGCTCTGTTGAATCATTAACCAGACTAATACTTATATGTTGTTGTCTATTCCTAGTATGCATCTATTGGGTCGTTGTCCCAAGTTGTTTTAATGTCATGTTTAGTATTAAATCATGTGCTCTGCTTCCTCCTGATTCCCCTGAATCCCCTAAGCATCTCTGATTTTTTGCAACTATGTTCAATCAAGTACTTTTGTATCTATGTATTACCATCTGCACTAATTGCAAGGACTTATGTCTATTATGTGATATATTTGTCCCCAGCTCCCATGATCCTTGTGTTGGATGTTCTTTGAGTATTGTTGGAATTTGTTTGGGTTCTATGATTGGTCTGTCATTTATATGATTCCACTGATCTTTTCGAAAAGCTATTTTCCAAACGACTCTCTTAGTTATAAAATCTTTCAACTAAGTCTTTTTCAACACTGTCTCTTTCAAAACCTTTTTTTAAAACTCACCCCTGGCACTTCACTTTACTCTTAGATCCTTAAGTTCCACCCCCTCAGTGTGAGCACTGCTTTGGGAACCTCTTGAGTTCCCTCTGAACTTTGACACACTGAGGCTGGTATTTCCACACTGCACATGCTTAACTCTTGGTGACTATGTCTGGGTGTGAGCATTGCCTGGGAGCCCATGAGTTCCTTAGGGAACTTTGACACACCCAGACTATGAAAGGCTATGAAATACTAAAGGCATTGAGCTTTGGAAGATCTGGGCCTAAATGTAGGCTCCCTATAGAGGTAACTTCTTATTTTTCTTTTGGTTATGTAATTTATGATCTCTGGTATGTAATAATTTGTAACTAAATATTTGGGGTTGGAGAGTGAAAACGGGTGGGAATATGCATGCTATAGTGTAGATACGGGTAGAGATCATGCCTTAGGTTTAGTTTCCTTATGTGTGCAATAGTAACCATGTCTAGGTACAACAAGCATGCGATAAATATCATGTTGCTCAGCTTTATCGCATTCAGCATCTCATTACACTTAAAAATCTTGTTTATAGGGTGAATAATGACAATGAAAAATGGCTATCACGATATTTCTACTCATGTTTCATCTTCTGAAATGTCACTTAGAAATCCTGTCCATAGGGCTAATAACGACAACAAATTGCTATCATGTGATTCTGGCTATGTATACTGGAATGTGATCTAAAATCTCACCTTAGGATGAACGTGTTAACAAATTACAATCTTATCTTACCACGCTATAGAGATCCTGCTTTAGGTAAACAATAATTGAAACTGTCATACTGCCTATCTCGAAACTATGCGTAATTCATGCATTTAGAATATCTTGCTTAGGTCCTGCATCATTTTGCATTCTTACTTTGCATTAGATATCATGCTTCCTAGGACTACATTTGTATTCGTTTAAGCACCCCCTAGCCTGGTTAAGGGTTAAAACAGACTCACCCCTATGTAATAGCTATTTTCTAAAAGCTGGACACTTAGAACAATATAACTTGAGGAATTTTTGTAGTAATTGGTACGCCTAGGCAAGCCTTAGGTATTAAACTTGTTAAAATGGAAAGTATACCTATTTATACATACTGTTTGACTAACAGCATGTTAAAATCAGTTGTTAGAAACTGGTAAAATTCCTTCTCTAAAATTTAGTACTAAAACTGCCTCGTTATTACATTCTCGCTTAGATATCATGCCTTAGGTTCTGAAGTTAAAAAGGCCTTACTTGTGTTTGAGTCATGCTAATTATGTGCATAACCTGTGGAGGAATACTTGGGCCTCATATCTGCTCTTATTTGCTTTCCCCTTATTTGCAGTTCTAATTGTTTTTTTTTGTCGCTTAGAATCTTGTCCTTTAAACCTAAGGGGTCAGCCTAGTACCTCCCTTTTAGGATAGTAGTCCTAGCCTCCTCCGGAACTGATAGTATGGGATGGGTAATAGCACGCAATAGGGTTCATGACCAACACACATTTTAATTACTTTCACGGGGTGGGAAAGGGTAGAATATAGATATGATGACCGGTGCGCTAATACCACGTGTAGCCCCTCTATGAGGAGTGTCTATCGGGTATTGCATTGATGTGATCCATATTGTTTAAACCTAGTATGTCTTTCTCTCAAATGTTTTATTAGTTCTTCCAAAATTTAATAACTTCAATGCTTATTTGAAACCCCCTCTTATTTGAGCCATTACTTGTTACTTTCTTATTGTACAAATTCACGAAAACCATTTGGCCGGGAACCACAGTTGTGTATCCTGAGGGGTGCCTAATACCTTCCCCTTAGGATAATTTCAAGTCCTTACCCAATCTCTGGTAATGCAAACTAGTCTCATGAGTTAATTACTCTAGGTTCCCTAACGTATCTTAAAAATCGTTAGGTGGAGACTCTTCTTTTAACCCTCTCCCTTTAAAATGAGTTGTCAGAATGTCATGAACCCGATCTCCGCTTAAGGAAAAAAAAGGGGCGCGACAATGGCTTTCCAGATTAGATGTTGGGGCAAAGGTTCTACATGGGATTGGCAGATAGCTTGAAGGCCAATGTTGATGCTTCAGCAGGTGGAGCATTTTTTAGCAAATCATAGGGAATGCAAGGTCTTACTTGATAAAATGGCTCAAAACTCAGGATGGATGACAAGAGACTCTACAATCGCTCCTGTAGTTCACTCAGTAGCTTTGGACCCGAACTACTCCATAGCCGAGAATATGGCCACGCTAATGACGCAAATGAGTATCCTCACCAAGAAGATTGACGAATCAGGCTAGAAGAAGGTACGCATAGTTAACACGACTAATGGAGGCTTATGTACACCATGTATTAACCGACCATATGTGTGCTCGTGGAGTGGTGAAAGTGACAACTAGAACTATCAGGAAAATATGAACTATGTGGACAACTATAGAGGATAGAGGCAAGGTGGTCAGAATTGGAGGCAGGAGACTCAGCAGTATAGACAACACAACAATAGTACAATAATAGCAACAATTTGGAGCTATGCGACCACAGGGTCAAGTTGTGCCTTGCCAAAGGCAACAAGGATACAATCAACAAAAATTAGCAGCCAGCTTATCAACATCCTCAACAACAACAGATAGTGAGACAAGATGATGGGTTGTCTGAAACTAAATGAATGCTGCAACAACTGATTGGGTCCAATGGAAAAATGCAAGAGAAGGTTGAAGCACATGAATCAGCGATAAAAGGCATTTAGATTCAATTAGGGATATTTATGGCTCTGAATAATCGTCCCCAAGGAACATTACCTGCAGACACACATGTCAATCCAAAAGTGCAGGGCCCGAAGCAGCTTATGGCGGTGAGTCTAAGAAATGGTAGACACCTTGATCTAGAGCAAGAAATTGCTCACGAAAGTCGACCAACCGAGATACTCGTGCCAGTACCGATTGAGGTAGATGAGTCAACTAAGCCAACCGAAGTAAGAATCCAGCCATCTCAAGAGTAAATAAATAACGAAACAGAGGTTGAAAAGTAGGTTGATGGAGTGCAAGAGAAGGGAGTAGAAAAAGTGCCCGAGCAGGATCTAACTCAAGTCGCGGAAAAGAAGCGACTGCCAGCACCCTTCCCGCAGAGGTTGGCAAAATATTAGAAGGATGAGCAGTATAAGAAAATTCATGGAGATGTTGAAGCAAATCCAGGTGAACATTCCACTAATTGACGCCTTGAGGGAGATGTTTGGGTATGCAAAAATCATGAAGGACTTGATGTCTTGCAGGTTCGACTTTCAAGACTTGGACACTATTAAACTAACTCAGACATGTAGTGTTGTCGTGACGAGACCCATAGTTGATAAGTTGTCTGATTCAGGGAGTTTCACAATCCCATGTGTCGTGCCCCCTTTTTTCCTCTTCGCAGCAAAAGTCAGGGTTTCGACATTCTTTGGGACAACTCATTTCCTTTTGGGAAAGGGGTATAGAATTTGAAGACTCGCCACCTAACGGGTTTAAGGTGCGTTAGGGCACCTATTGCAAATAACTCATATAAACCGATTTATGTTACAATAGATTTGGTAAGGGCTTGAAATTACCTTGAGGGAAAGGTGTTAGGTACCCCTCGAGGTCCACAACGGTGGGTCGCAACCAAACTTATTTTGTGAATTAGACATTAAGCAAATAAAGCAGTCTAAGCACACATATGTATTAAAAGAATAAGGGTAGTCCTAGGTTTATTCGCCTATAGGATCACATCTATGCAATACCCGGTAAACCTTCCTCAGCTATAGGGGTTACACGTGGAATTAGCGCACAGGTTATCATATCATTTACTACCCAATTACCCTCCCCTTAGTGGTTATATAAGCGGTTATAATTAAAATGAACTCTATGTCTGCATTACTTGTTCCTTCCTTATGGCCTCGTAGGTGTTTAGGACCTCTAATTTAGGCAGTTCTAAACTCTCCTAATGTGCTTAAAAGGATAAAAATCTAAGTGTTGTTTAAAACAATTAGGACTGTCAGGAAAAAATCACTTAAGGGGGCTCATTTTACCTCCACAAATAAACAAACAACAGCACGTCTCAAACAACATGATTTCAGATATTTCAGAAAGGCCCTAGAGCAGGATATCTAGGTGTGTAAACAAATAGAATATATGCAGCATGGTGTTAAAGTGAGGCAGTGCCGACCTAATCAGTTTGCCTACTGATTTTAGGACTAGCTGAATCTGGGCAGTTCAATAATTAAGAAAAGCATAGTTTTACCAATTTTTATAAGATTTTAATTACCTACAGGCTTGCATAGGTGTGGATCTGAGATATCCTACAAACATGGTATCTAATTGTAGTTAGAGTTCTAACAATTGACTTAAAACAAGAAGTTTGAGTTCGTTATGTCCTATAAGCTTGTTGTCTAGGTGCTGAACATTACAGACCTTGTTTTTATACACATTTATCTCTATAGCATGATATCTAGGTGCTTTAAACTTACTCTTGTAGACATGATAGTTACTGATTTTATACGATATAAGAGGGGTATTTAAGCGAATGCAGTAGAAGTCCTAAAGCATGGTTTCTAATGCACATATGAGGATGAACCGTTTATTAGGCAGAATTATAGCAGCTTAGTGACAGAATTTCTAACTGGACATGATTATGCAAAAGTTTAGAAAGCAGAATGTTTAAACATAATGCGCATATAACATGTTTTCTAGTATGCCAAACAATCCTATGAGCATCCTTTCTAATGCAAGCAAATAAATCTAAGAAAATGATTTCTAATGCAAGCAATAATCATAATAATCCTAAAGGCATGATTTCTACCCGGTTTCCCCACAAAAATCATATAAGAATCCCTCCCCTTTTTACTAATTTCCCCAATATCTGTTTACAAGAATTATTATTACAAACCAAATGAATTGCAGAATAAACAAGTTATGCCATAGGGAGCCTGAATAGGCCAAACATGAACCTGGGAATACCAGGTCTTCAAACAGTCCAAAATGCCATAGTCTCATAATGTCAAAGAGAGTGGGTATCCTGGTGCGTCAAAGTTCCCAAGGGCCTTAAGGACCCCGGGAAATGATCACACCAAGATCCTTTCAAATAGGGATGTCATCCTTGTGAAGTGTGGAAGGGCCATCCCGAGTGTTCCAGAGTTCGGAGGAATCTCATGTATTCCTAGGCAGTACACACACTGGAGGGGAATAATCTTAAGTAATCTAAGAGTAGAAGTGAAATTGCTTGATATAGTTGGAGTAACTTTAGGAAAACAGTATTGAAGTAAAACATTTAGGAGTGGAAACAGTTTGGGAAAAGTATTAAGAGTGAAAAACATTTTGAAAACTTTCTGAGGAAAGAAAAGTTCAATATGCAACAACACAATCACAAATCTTAACATTGCCCAGATTCAACCCAGTTTATTAATTAACTCTAGGTGACAAGCAATTTTACAAATAGGGATCAGGGAGTTGGGAACACAGGAATCAGAAACACAAAATAAGATGAAAGTGAGAGCATATTGAGCAACAGGAACATGGAACAAACATTCAACAACCAAATTCATAGCACTCATTAGAACATAGATTAATTATCTAGAGTCTTAACAGGAAAGTCATACTTGATGCTAGAAGCAATAGACACTAAAACACAGAGGCTAAGGGTAGGAATGGTCATACTGAGGATAAGGGTCTAACCACACAGAATTAGTCATGCCAATTGAAGTCAATTAGATAAAATAGGGGTCTGAAACACAAAATAAGCATACTGGTTGAAGAAAGTAAACAGGAAAGATGGAAGTACTTAAACTAAAGTAAACATGCTGGTGAAATTAATACACAAGAAGAGTGAAACTTAAACGTTCTAATCATGCAGTAAACAGAGTTAGCTATAAAGTAGTTACACTAGTACATAAGAGACAGAGCCTTAGCATAAAAAAAGCAACACGGAGCACATAAATTTGAATTTCATAATGATATTGAGATAGGAACATACCAGTTAAGGAGGCAGAAACAAAAGGTAAAGTAGAAAGGATTCAACAGTCTAGCATTGGCTTTTAGCCCGCTAGACAAGCAATGAACACAAGTATGAGAAAGAGGGAGGAGAGAAAGTTTGTGTGTGTGTGTTTTTGAACTGTTGTTCATGTGTTGAAAAGGAATAATGAGAGTATATATATAGAATTTAGGGAGTAAATTAAAATAAGATAAAATGAATTATGGTTCAATCAATTAGAAACAATTAATCAATTATGGAATCAATTTTAGTTGAGAAATTCGGAAAAGACCCCTTTAATTGGGGATAATAAATTAACCGTCATAACAAGGGGTTCAAGTAAGGCAAAGAATCAAAATCATACCATATAGGGAGTCAGTAAAAATCCCCAAACTATATTGATAACTAATTAAGGCAAGCATAAATTGGTCGAGGTCACAAATAAGGAAACCAACAAAATCCCATCACATTGATTTTAACAGGGCAATTAATAGGAATCAATCAGTAAAAACCTTCAAAAAATACTAATTTTATAGGAAAGAATTATTCAAATTCCCTAAATAGAAGTCAATTAAGTAAAACCTCACAAACATATTCGATTTAACAAGAAAAGTTTGTTCGAACCCTTAATAGAGATCAATTAGGGCAAAAATCCCAAAGAATACTGGATTTAACAGGGAAAACACTTGAATCCCTAAATAGAATTAGTTAGTACAACTAATTCACAGAAATCAGCATAATAAATGGAAAAAAAAAGAAATCAGTGTAACCATTATAAACATCTAGGGTGCGAGCATACATACGAAGATTAACCAAATACGTAAAGAGATGAACATATTAAACATTGAAAGTAGAAAATCTTTTTGAAGAAGGTCTGGGAAGAACCCTAGTTTCAGAAAGAGTAACTACAAAATCGAAGCAGTTAGTTAAAATAAGAGATTTTTTAAAGGAAAGCCCTCAATAATACTCGAATCACTTCATATCTATAACGATCTGAGAAGATTCGAGCAGTAGTGAAACTAGGGGTTTCAGAAAGTAGTAGAGATGAAGAGGGTCGGTCAAAATCCCATGGATTCTTACTAAAAACAAGAGGAAATCCATACTCACAAATGAAAATGGCCTGAGACAGGCCGGTAAACAAGTTTCAGGCAATAACAAGTTGAATCTCCACGAGATTCTTCTAAGGACTCATGAAATCAAATAGCCAGGGAGTATAGGGGATCGATGGTGGTCGGAGAATGCACGGAAACACCATAGAAAAGGGAAATTCTCACCGGTGATGGCGATTAGGGTTAGGGTAGGTCGAGATAGAACTGGAGGGGTTAGGGAAACGAGTGGCGGTAGTCGAATGTAAGGCCCCGGAAAATTTTGCTAAGCAATATAGGATTTCGGGGTGCCAGGTAGACTAATTATAATATTTTATGTGCTTTAAATATGATGTAAGTGAATTGGATATGGTAAACAAGTGTATAATTCATATAATAAGTAAGGTGAGGTCCAAGGAGAGGCCTAAGTCTAAGCGAAATGGGAAACTTTCATAATAAGCTAAAATTCCAAAGGTACTTTCACTAGTCCACACTTTTAACGAGAATATGTAAATATATATATAAGGTATTATGTGATTAATAACCTATCAAATAACATTTCTTCTAGTCTAGTTTTCAATGCTTCAAATCGTTCTTCATTTGGACATTCCTACACAATGTTATGATCAAATTACCAAAGGCTGGATTTGCGACATTTTTGCGATTGCAAAACGACTATGGGGACCGCATTTGTGTCGCATAATGGAGCAGAATCGGGCAAAAGCATTATGATGTCGCATGTTGATTATGCTATAGCATAGTTGGTTATGCTTTCGATTATGCTATAGCATAATGATTATGCTGCAAGAATGCTGCCCACATTTCGATTATGTTATAGCATAATAGCATAGCATAATTGACTTTTCATATCCGAACCCACTTTGATAAATAAGCTTTGGGGCTTCATTTGGGACTATTTTTACACTAAATCTAGAGAGAGGTGAGAGAATTTTAGAGAGAGAAAGAGGGAACCTAGCCTCCTAATCATCAATCTTGCACAAATCCTCAAGAATCAAGCATGCTTATCTCTAGCTCACTATCTTCCGGATTGTTATTACTAGAGGTGTTGGTGTATTGTATAACTTAAGGAAAATATCTTTGAGGTATGTATGGATAACTTTAATCTTTGTAGAGTCGCCTTGTTAGTGTCCGAGCATTCGGTATGAATTTCTGTCTTGATTGTATTTGAATCGATTGTCCCATTGTGATGAGGTGAAGAACCATGCTCTTTGAATGCATTAGTTTATTACCATGTCGCCATGCTATTTTAGATTGTGAAATATGATTCCTTGTGCTTACCCTATCATGTGAAAAACTCGTTATATGCTTGAACTCATCGGTATGAAAGGAAGTGCTACTACATGAATGAAAATGGTAACGAACTCAATTGTTGAATGTATCTAAATGCTAATGGATGTGTAGCAAATGATGAGAAAGAAATGTTTATTGATTTAATTAAGCTAAATAGTTATGGCGTACCGTACATGACTCTCTTCTTGGTAAAGATTATTGTATCCTTGATTTCACATGGTTGTTTGGTTGTTATGAATTTATACTCTTGATGATAGAAATCCTTGTGATTGAATTGTTTTTTCTATCTAAATGGTGTCCGGTGGGATCGGGTTGCGCGCCGCAACGGGTGAAATCAGGGTGGTGTGTTGAGAAGTAATAAGGGTGGAATGTGATTGTACAGTGGGATCGGGTTGCACGTCACAACAGAAGTAATAAGGGTGGAATGCGATGTCCGGTAGGATCGGGTTGCGCGCCACAACAGGTGAATAAGGGTGGTATGTTGAGAAGTAATAAGGGTGGAATGTGACTGTACGGTGGGATCCGGTTGCACGTCGCAACAAGAGAACAATTGAAATAAGAAACTGTGAAAACCTCATTTGTGATTCTCTGTATCTCTGTGCAATATTTGTTTTGTTTCTTTGACTGCCTCCTATCTGTTCGTTGTTTGATTTTACTTAGAGTAAAGTTTGTTCATACATACTAGTACTATTCCATGGTACTAACGTCCCTTTTTCCGAGGGTGCTACATCTTTCATATGGATATAGGTGGTTCTATAGAAGGTAGCTCCGTCCGCCGATAGTGGTGCCTTCTATTCACCCCTTCAGCAGTACTAGTGAGCCCCATTCTTCTCGGGGCCGTGCGCAGTGCATGTCATCTCTTTTGTATATTTTGGTTCTCTTAAGGTATAGCTGGGGCCTTGTTTCCGGCAAGTATGTATACTCCTCTCCGTACCTTTAGAGGCTCCGTAGACACTGTGTGGGTTGTATATATTTTGGGTAGTAGTTGTAATTAATCGTAATCGTGGTCCCGTATTGGAAATGTTGTTCTTACTTTGTATATTTTGGGATTATCAAATGTTGAAGCTTTAAAAGAGGAAAATGGACTTATGTTGCAAATTCATATTTTGGTTCCATTTGCTATTTAATTTATAAATTTTTATATTATAAACACCGGGAAATGTGTTGGGTAGGAAAGGCAATCCAGGTCCGCTTGACCGGGATCATACGGTTAGGCGCCGGTCTCGTCCCTCGGTTTTGGGGCGTGACTTCCAAGAGAAATGAAGAGAGGGGGTTAGGGTTAGTTGAATAAAAATGGTAAGTTTAATCGTGGGCTGTTGATCTAATAGATCAACGGCCACGATTTGATAGGGGTTTGGGTCGGGTAGATACATATTGGGCTTAAGTGTTTGAGCTAGTATTATTAAGGATTTGGGCTAATATTAAAAGGGTTTAGGCTGGTTTTAAAAGGGGTTAGGTCAGGGATAAAATGGCTATTTGTTAAATACCCAAATAATTGATAAAATAATTTATAAAAATAATTAACAGGTTATAAAAAGTATTTTCATGCATATAAATGTCTTAAAATATTTACTCGATATTTTAAAAATAGCCCAAGCTATTTTCTGGTAAAATAATTTAATAATGCATGCCTTGGCTATAATTGCAAAGTTATTGTAATTATAACCCCAAGAACTATAAATGTGGCTATTTGTGAAATAATTTAAGCTTAATATAAATATAAATAGAAAAATTAGGCCATGAATATATTATAAAGTCATTTGTGATGAAATTAGTAATTATTTATGTAAATAAAAATACTGGGTTAAATTATTAAAATCCTTAAAAATGAAACAATTATGGAAAAATTTTGGTTGATGCTAATGAATAATTTTGGAGGTATATATGCATTTTTAAAAAATATTATAGGAAAATTTGGGTATCAACAGCTTCCTTCTTTACCCGGGAAAGATGAAAGAGTTGTCGGGTAAAGATATGATGGCCAATTTTTACCGAGCGAGATGGTTTGAGAGATTTAGGTCGCACTCTAGTTTCTAAGCTACCTACATATCCCTGGTTTTACAGGAATCAGGTTGTGTGTAGTTCTGGATTCATCGGCGGAATATACCGACGAAGTTATCACAAGGACGGACACAAGATTTTGGGATAGGTGAAATAGTTGCGGTCAAATTTGGAATAGCATGAAGGAACTGGAGCGGGATTGCTCCTGTTGGGGTAGTAGTTGCTCATCGGGTCACCTGCAAGTAAAGATGTACTACAAGCGTATATTTGTGTATAATTTAAACATGTTGCAGATTCCCTTTGGACCATGAAAAATCGTCTTTGGATGGTTGAGGATGACGTCCTTAGACTATGACGTCCTAGGCCATGACTTGTTCATGTGAGGGATTTGCAGGCCATGAAATGATGTTCTCGAGCCATGGAAATGGTGCCTCCGAACCATGACTCCTTTGAATAATGATATGCAAAATTGAGAGATCCTCAGGCCATGACATGGTGTCTTACGGCTATGAGGATGATGCCTTTAGACTATGACGCCTTCGGACAAGTTGGTAATATTTCATCCCATGAGATACAACAATATTATGTTAAGGGCAACAAGACAAGGCTTAGTCTTGTATGAAGTTGAGGGCAGAGCTCAGCCCGAAAAGAGAGAAAATAGATAGTGCAGGAGAGACATTGCTTAGTCTCGTGGAAAGTTTGGGACATGGCTTAGTCCCATGCAAGACTTAGGACAGGTCTTAGTCCCATGCAAATAGAAGGAAATGCTTAGCCTTATGAAAATAGGAGGCAGGGCTTAGCCTCATGAAAGATTTGGGACAGGGCTTAGTCCAATGCAAATAGAAGGCAGAGCTTAGCCTTATACAAATATGGAGGCAGGGCTTATCCTCATGCAAGATTTAGGACAGGGCTTAGTCCAATGCAAATAGAAGGCAGAGCTTAGCCTTATGCAAATATGGAGGCAGGGCTTATCTTCATGCAAGATTTGGGACAAGGCTTAGTCCTATGCAAATAGAAGGCAGAGCTTAGCCTTATGCAAATAGGAGGCAGGGTTTAGCCTCATGCAAGATTTGGGACGGGGCTTAGTCCCATGCAAATAGAAGGCACAGCTACCATATGCAAATATGGAGACACGGCTTAGACTCATGCAGGATTTGGGACAGGGCTTAGTCCCATGCAAATAGAAGGCAGAGCTTAGCCTTATGCAAATATGGAAGTAGAGCTTAGCCTCATGCAGGATTTGGGATAGGGCTTAGTCCCATGCAAATAGAAGGCAGAGCTTAGCCTTATGCAAGTAGGAGGCAGGGCTTGGCCTCATGCAGGATTTGGGACATGGCTTAGTCCCATGAAAATAGAAGTCAGAGCTTATCCTTATGCAAATAGGAGGCACGACTTGGCCTCATGTAAGATTTGGGTTAGTCTCATGCAAATAGAGTAGATAGAAGATGATAACAGAGTATTTTTTAGCTGGAAGTGGATTCGGTATCGTGGTTGTAATGAAGGTTGTGGTTTCGAGGCGTGTATATTCTTCGTTCCTTCACTCAAAGAAAAGTCGTGAGTTTTGTAAGGGGAAGGTCGGTTCGTGCCTCCGTCGGCTTTTCTTAACTTGGTTTTCTCGGTCTGTAGATCCTGTTCAAATCATTAAGGGGGAGGGGGGATAGTGTTTGCTAAACAGAGTTATTTCATAAGCAAGCATGCATAGTTTTCAAAGACGTAGTAAAATATTTTAAGAAATCAGTTAGATGAACCAGTGACTTGGACACGATCTGAGACATTGTTACCTCTCTCTTGCTATAGAATTTTGAGGGTCCTCCTCAAAAGTCTGCCCCAGTTGGATGGATAAACATTTTTTACTGCCGTATATGCTGTGATCGGCTGAACTTGCTTCGGAATTTTGAGGGCCCTCCTCAAAATTCTTCCCTAGTTTCTGATAGTGGGGGGAAATGGAAATTTTATTGAATTATGACCGAACCCATAAGGATGCCTACGTATCCCCTCTTAAAGGGTAATCATGTCGAGCGTAGTTCAATTTATATCATTTGCGGAAGACATAAATAATTACACATAGTATCACTTGACATCTGAATTGATTGGTTTTGGCCAGACTTCTCCGTCCAATTTCTGCAAGTATGAGGGCTCCTCCTGTCAATACTCTGTGAACCATGTAAGGACCTTTCCAATTGGAAGAGAATTTCCCTTTGGCTTCTTCTTGATGTGGAAAGAGTTTCTTCAACACCAACTGCCCCGGTGTGAACTGCCTCGACTTGACTCTTTGGTTGAAGGCTCTGGATATTCTATTCTGATAAAGTTGTCCATGACATACTACATTCATCCTATTTTCGTCTATGACGGCTAATTGCTCATAACGACTCATTATCTATTCTGCGTCGTTGAGCTCAGCTTCTTGTATGATTCTCAAAGAAGGAATCTTCACTTCGGCAGGAATAACAGCTTCAGTACCATACACCAATAAGTAAGGAGTTGCCCCGGTTGATGTGCGGACTGTGGTACGGTATCCCAATAAAGCGAATGGCAGCTTCTCATGCCACTGTTTGTGATCTTCTACCATTTTCCTCAGTATCTTCTTAATATTCTTGTTGGCAGCTTCCACATCTCCATTCATCAGAGGTATGTATGTTGTGGAATTCTTGTGCTTTATTTTGAAAGTCTCACACGTGGTCTTCATTAGATTACTATTGAGATTGGAGGCATTGTCAGTGTTGAAAGACTCCGAAACTCCAAACCGACAAACAATCTAGTCACGGACAAAATCTGCTACGACCTTCTTAGTTACTACCTTGTAAGATGCTGCTTCGACCCATTTGGTGAAGTAATAAATAACTACCAAGATGAACCGATGCACATTTGAGGCGGTGGTCTCGATTGGACCAACGACATCAATTCCCCAGGCGATGAATGGCCAAGGTGAGCTTGTTTCATTGAGCTCATTCGGCGGCACTTTTACCATATCTGCATGTACTTGACATTGGTAGCATTTTCGTACATATTAGATGCAATCCGTCTCCACGGTCATCCAGAAATAATAGGCCCTAAGTATCTTCTTGGTCAAGACAAAGTCGTTCATATGTGGGCCGCAGGTTCCAACATGTATCTCCTCAAGTAACCTAGAAGCTTCTTTTGCATTGACACAC
Organism: Nicotiana undulata; assembly: GCA_005239495.1. NCBI lineage: Eukaryota > Viridiplantae > Streptophyta > Magnoliopsida > Solanales > Solanaceae > Nicotiana > Nicotiana undulata. The sequence goes on from ML252366.1 coordinate 54,983, forward strand.
ATCAGTAATCCCAAATTCGGAGTTCTTCTATATAGGGTTCTTCCGCTATGGAAGAAATTGTTGGACAACCTCCGAAGCGTACGTTTCTGAGTATGATTTACATGCTCCGGGTATTCTTCTTTTTCCAAATATTCTTGATATCGTGGAACCAAGGTTTCCCGTCTATTTCTTCTTCAACATGGGCACAATATGCCGGCTGGCTATGGATCCTCACTGGGATAGGATCAATGAAGTTTCTGTCGGGATGTTGTATCATGGATGACAAAGTGGCCAATGCATCGGCGAACACGTTCTGAATCCTAGGAACATGCCCGAAATTCTATCTTCGTGAACCTTTTCTTCAATTCCTGCACATGGTGCAGATATGGCAATATTTTGGAATTCTTGGTGGCCCATTCTCCTTGTACCTCGTGCGCAAGCAAATCTGAATCACATATTATCAGCAGCTCCTGAATATTCATGTTTATGGCCATGTTGAGCCCTAATATGCAAGCCTTATATTCTGCCATGTGGTTGGTGCAAGGAAATCTGAGTTTGGCAGATATCGGATAATGTTGGCCAATTTCCGATACCAAGTCAGCTCCAATGACGATTCCTTTTAAATTCACCGCTCCGTCAACATTCTCCAACTTTTGTAACCCTCAACAATGTCGTCTCCTATGAATAGTACCTCTTCATCGGGAAAATACATTTTTAGGGGTTTGTATTCTCCTTCCACAGGGTTTTCAGCAAGATGATCTGCCAGTGCCTGTCCTTTGATTGCTTTCGGGTCACATAAACAATGTCGAACTCACTCAACAGGATTTTCCACTTAGCCAACTTGTCGGTGGGCATGGGTTTCTTAAAGATATACTTCAAGGGATCCATCCTTGATATGAGGTACGTTGTGTAAGCACAGAAGTAGTGCCTCAGCTTCTAAGCTATCCAGGTCAGAGTGCAATAGGTACGTTCCAGCAGAGAGTACTGAGCTTCATATGGAGTGAACTTCTTACTCATGTAATAGATAGCCTGTTCTTTTCTTCTTGTCTCGTCATGCTGCCCCAGAATGAAGCTGAAAGCTCCATCTAATACTGCAAGGTAGAGTAGCAATGGTCTACCTGGCTCTGGTGGGACCAAGATTGGTGGTGTTGATAAGTACTCCTTGATCTTGTCGAAATCCTTTTGACAATCTTCAGTCCAACTAGTTGCAACATCCTTCTTTAACATCTTGAAAATTGGCTCACATATAACTGTAGAATGAGTTATGAAGCGGGTGATGTAGTTTAGCCGCCGTAGAAAACTCATTACATCCTTCTAACTCTTTGGCGGTGGCAGCTCTTGGATGGATTTGACTTTTGACGGATCCAATTCTATCCCTCAACGATTGACAATGAACCCCAGTAACTTTCTGGCAGGAACCCCAAATGCACACTTTGCGGGTTTTAATTCCAGGTTTTACTTTTGTAATCTGTTGAAGAACTTCCTCAAATCTGCTATATGATCTGTGGATTTCTTGGATTTGATTATGACGTCGTCCACATACACCTTGATCTCCTGATGTATCATGTCATGAAATATGGTAGTCATAGCCCTCATGTAGGTGGCCCCAGTGTTCTTTAGGCCAAACGTCATCATCTTGTAGAAGTACACCCTCCCAGGGTGTAATGAAAGTCGTTTTCTTAGCGTCATCTTCATCCATCCAAATCTTGTGGTAACCGGCGAAACAATCTACAAATGACTGGAGTTCATGCTTGGCACAATTGTCGATTAGGATGTGTATGTTTGGAAGAAGGAAATCATCCTTTGGGCTGGCTCTATTGAGATCCCGATAATTGACATAGACTTTGACATTCCCATCCTTCTTTGGAACTGGAATGATGTTGGCTAACCAAGTTGGGTATTCAACTACCCTGAGGACCTTGACCTTAATCTTCTTAGTAACCTCCTCCTTAATTTTCAGACTCATATCATGTTTGAAGTTCCTGAGTTTCTGCTTAACTAGTGGACACATCGGGTTTGGGGGTAATTTTTTAGCCACAATGGATGTACTTAACCCGTTTGTATCATCGTATGACCATACAAAGATTCCCCCATACTCTTTCAAGAACAATGTGTACTCTTTTAATGGCAACAAGTTAATGTTGATGTGTTACACCCCACGTTTTCGTACGTGAGAGTACATCGTAAGTCAATTAATGTAAGATCAGAAATAAGATTCTATTTGATGGAATATAAAGTAAGTTAATCATGTTACATTGGAGGTTACAAATATTTAAGATCATGAATAACGAGTACCAAGAGGGTTGGAAAGCTTAGAAGCTAAACCAACTGAAGAGAATAAGTTTCGTCAAAAGTCGACGAGTTTGGAATGTTATAACATGTACTTTAGGGTGAGACTATGGTTAATTAAATTATAAGGAGGTTAATCTATGAGTTAATTTTGTCATATGATAGTCGTGTGCTACGTTTTAAAGTCAAGCAAGTTTTGGAACAAAAGTTGGAATAGGTCTTCAAAAGTTACATTCATAAATTTGTTGAAACTTACGTCAAATGTAGCTGCACTTTTCTCCCAATATACTTATAATTAGGGGATGATCTACCTACCACATTGAAGATCTACAAGTCCTATTTCCAATTCATTAAACCGTTTAACGATACGACGTAGGAGTAGAGAGATATTTTAGGTTTCGCGAGACTGCACAGACATCATATATGACAAGTAGGTGGATCACTAGAGCTTTTTGAGCAATACATTTCATGTACTATATTAGATCTTATTGGGACATATAATATACCAAATTGAAGATCTTGGAATTTAGTTTCCAACTCTCTTAACCGTTCATTCATACGACATGGGGATAAAAAGATATAAGCGTCGGAAGATGGACCAATCCTAGGGTGCCAAGCTAGCACCTCTTTGACTTTTTCCAAAATAGATATATATCTGTCTTAGGTCGGCTTTCTCTTATTCAGACTAAAACGATCAGAGAATACCCATAAACATAACCTCAAGCTATCTACTATGGTTTCAAAGAAGACTATCATCCCGGGCATGAAATCGAGAAGCAATAACATCAAAACGATCCCTACGACGTAAGTGTCATTATACCGCCTCTTCTTTTTCTTTGTAGTTAGAGTTTTGGAAGTTAATTAATAGTTAAGAAACGTATAATATGTGTATTTAAGTTCTTAAATATCAAGGAAGGTTTATAAATGTGTTCCCTAATAGTTAGAACTCACGGGACGGTGATCGAAAGTCGTGAGTTCGAGTTATTTGACTTGTAGCGGGCTGTTTTTTGTTGATGTTGGGCTGCGTGTTTTCCTACTGTTTTGTAGAGTTTTGAAGGAGGAAGGGTGTGGAGAAACACCATATAGATGTAGGGTTGTGAGCTGGTCGTTCGTTGTATCATTTCCGGGTCGTTTGACACGACTACGGTGGTCGTCTTATGTGTGAAGTTATTAGGTTGTGT
>ML252367.1:0-12315 GCA_005239495.1 Nicotiana undulata
CTGAACCCTTATTCACTCACAAGTCTAACCATATGAAAATCTCTCAAATCGGAGGTCAAATACCCAATCGAAATCCCAAAAATCAGTCTAGGAAGTTTCTTCCAATTTTCCCCAACTTCAACTCAAAAATCTCGAATTTAAGAGTGGAATTTACGATTTGGAACATGAAAATTAACCTATGGTGTTCAGAAGTCACTTACCTTGAACACCCAGGTGAAAAGTCCCTCAAAGATCGCCTCTCCCGAGCTCCCAAAACTCAAAAATTGTGAAATAACATAACCTTCGGATTTTTGGAATATGAACAGGGATTTTCGCATCTGCGGTCCCTTTCACCGCACTTGCAGTACTGCACCTGCGGAAAAAGGCATCGCAGGTGCGGAATTTCATTAAATCCCCTGGGGTCGCACCTCCGGTTCCGCACCTGCGGAACCCAGGTCGCACCTGCGGACACTGCCCAACCTAACCATCTTCGCACCTGCGACCTCTATATCGCACCTGCGTGATCGCACCTACGGGAAATCCTTCGCAGGTGCGAAACACCAGAAGGCTGCCCAGTTCAGCAACTTACCAAGTCCAAAATTCTTCTGTTAAGCATCCGGAACAACCCCGAGGCCCCCGAGACCTCAACCAAAACCACCTACTTACTCCAATACCCTATCCACACTTGGTCGGGCCTTAAAACACGTCCCCTAACATCTAAATATCCAGAAATGCATAGATTCAAGCCTAGGAACTTACGAATTTTCAAGAATTTACCCCCGACGCCGAACCATGTCTAAACTCGTCCGAATGACCTCAAATTTTGCACACAAGTCATAAATGACATTCCGGACCTGCTGTCGCTTTCGGAATTCCATTCCGAGTCCGATATCAAAATCTCACCTATCGGCTGAAATCGCCGAAATTCTAACTTTCGCCAATTCAAGCCTAAATCTACGTGTGGCCTCGAAAACACAATCCGAACACGCCTCCAATCCCGAAATCACCCAACGGAGCTAACGGAGTCAACAGATTCCCATTCTGGATCCGTCTTCACACAGCTCCTGCTACGGTCCAATTTCTAAGGTTAAAGCTCACCTTAAAGGACTATATGTCCAAAACACTCCAATTTCCATCACGCAACGCTCCGACTCGTTCCATCAACCTAATAAGACATGGGAGGAACAATTATCAGGGAATCAGGGCGCTAACTCTCAAAATGACCGTCCACGTTGTTACATCACGGGTATACTAACTGGATATACAAAAGATAGAATATACAGTCCCACTGTCTGAAATAAATAGACGGGAGCCTAAGCAAAAGAAACTCCATGGTGCTGCCTGAGGATCGCCAATAGAAGCAGCTCACCGTGAAGTCAGGTCCGCTACAGTCAATATCTTGCTCATGATTGATAACCAGATGCACCAGCCTCAGAACCTGTACAGTTAAGTACAGAAGTGCAGCATGAGTACATAAATAAATATGTAAGAAGTGATTATCCCGTCTAATCTCGAAGAAGTAGTGACGAGAGGTCGACTTGACACTCACTAAGATCCAACAGTATAATATATGACAGGATATAACGAAATACAGTAGGCATGTATGACAGTGAGCAGCAAATGCGTATCAAGCACAGAAATCCAGGTAACTACTGAAAATAAATAACAATGTCCACTTCCATTTCCCCCAAATATCTGTCAAGCCAATATCCATGAAACAGTACCAAATAGTCATGCGCACACAGGAATAAGACAACTGGTCGGGGTCGTAAGGGAGACATCTAAGTACTATTCGGTCGTAAAGCCTCCCCCGCTCACAAATCATACCTGCGACTCGGGTGCTGACACATATATACCGAATTATCATAAAGCTTCCCCCGCTCGCGAATCATACCTGCGACTCGGGTGCTGACACATATATACCGAATTATCATAAAGCTTCCCCCGCTCGCGAATCATACCTGCGACTCGGGTGCTGACACATATATACAAAATTTATCATAAAGCTTCCCCCACTCGCGAATCATACCTGCGACTCAGGTGCTGACACATATATATACATACCAATTTGCCAATAGGCTCAGTAGAGGTATACTCGTAACAGGGATTAATTAACTAGAAATTTAGATGCAACTTCTACCATTTTCATGCTAGCCTAAATAATAAGCAACTCAAAGTACGCCTAAAGATACATATAAGGCACAAAAAAGCATGCTTGTGAGCCCTAAAACTACCCTACATGGCATAATAGTCGCTACGTACGGACTCTCGTCACTTGGTACGCACGTAGACCCCAACACAATTACACACATCATATAGGACACCTATGGGGACAATTCCCTCTTGCAAGGTTAGAAAGGAGACTCACCTCGTGTCGAATCTACCTCTCGGACCAAGGATGTGCCCGAAACTCTGAACTCTACACCCGAGGACTCGCAACTAGCCAAATATTGTACAAGTATATCAATTCATATTCAAAGTAGGGAAACTATCCTATTTATTCAATAATTTCAACATTCTTGAAGAATTCCCAAAATTCAACCCCGGACCCGCACGCTCGAATTCCGAAAATTCTCGAAGGAATCACTCACCCATAGCCTAAGGATCGTTAATATACAATTTCTACTTGAATTCATAGCAATAAATGAGTAATTCCTCAAGAACCCTAAGTTACTACCTAAATCTTGGTTTTCCACTAATTTAGTAGTAAATGTAACTAGTAATTCATGAATTAAAACTAACTTTAGGGTGGAATTAACTTACCTTACAGTGGTTGGTCGTGGAGTCCTTATTCAAAGCCCTCAAGGTCTTACAATGGAGGGAAAATGAGAAAGAAAGTGAAGACTCTCATATTTAATGAACACATTACCTGGCCTATAGTGATTCCGCACCTGCGGCTCGAGGACCGCACCTGCGGTCTCGCGCCTGCGAGCAAAAGCTCGCACCTGCAGAGATGGACGAGTGGGGCTGGGGTCGCACATGCGGCTCCGCTCATGCGGTCCTTTGTCAGCACCTGCGAGAAAGGAGGGCCTCACTTAGGGCCGCACCTGCGACTGGGCAACCGCACCTGCGGTCACACCAAATCAGGTGCACCAACAGTTGCATCAGCTGGTATTTAGCCCCGTTTGGTGCCCGAGAGGCACCTAGGACCACCCGAGCCCCGGTCCAAATATACCAACAAGTCTCAAATAATAATACGGACTCGCTCAAGCCTTCGGAACACTCAAAACAACGCTAAAACTCAAAATCACACCCCGAAACCCCTAGAATCATAACTTAATAACTTCAAGTTCTTGATTTGTATAAAATTGCGCCGGACCGACCTATACTACTCGGAATGACACCAAATTTTGCAGGAAAGTCATAAATGACATAACGGAACTATTCCTGGTCTTTGAATTCCGTTCGGACCTCGATAACAAAAATCACGTTCCAAACCAAATTTCAAACTTAAGGAAATTCTTATTTCTATATTGGGCGTTGAAATACTTCCAGGTCATCGAAAACCCGTTCCGAACATACGCCCAAGTCCAAAATCATCATACGAAGCTAATGGAACTGTCGGAACTCAATTCCGAGTTTGTTTGCTCAAAATATTGACCGAAGTCAAACTTGACCAAAAAAGCCAACCTTAAGGAACTAAGTGTTCCTATACTGCTCTAAACACTTCTGAATCCCGAACCACCCGTCCCCGCAAGTTATAAATCACTATAAGCTTCTACGTGAAGTATTATTTAGGGGAACAGGATCCGAATACGCAAAATGACCGGTCGGGTCGTTACACTACACATACTAGGCTGAAAGAAATAATGTAACTGCTCTGAATAAAATAAAACAGTTTTTGTAAGGACCCGGTCGGTCGTTCCATAGAATTTGTATTATAATTACTATTATTGACTTGTCATAGGTTGGTTATACTGTTATTGATGTGTTAGAGTTGGTAGGCTTGAAATCGAAATGGTTGTAGCAAGAGTTTAGCCACTTAGTCTTTAAAAATAGCCTTAAAGTTGGAAAAGTTAACTGAGAGTTGACTTATTGGTAAATGGCCTCATAATGTAGATTTTATGGCTTGGATAGCTTCGTTAGGTGATTTGGGACTTATGAGTGTGTTCGGAATAATTTTGTGATGTCCGGTGTAGAATTAGGATTGAATTGGCGAAAGTTAGTTTTTGGCGATTTCTGGTTGGCAGTGGAAAATAGGATATCGGGGTCGGAATGGAATTCTGGAAGTTGGAATAGGTTCTTAATGTCATTTTGGATATGTGTGCAAAATTTCAGGTCAATCAGATGTGTTTTGGATAGTTTCGGCATCGTTGGTGGAATTTAGAAATTTGAAAGTTCATAGGCTTGAATTCGATGTGATTTTAGTGTTTTTGCGTTGTTTTTGGTGATTCGAAGGCTCGACTAAGTTTGTGTGATGTTATGGGATGTGTTGGTAGAGGTCTCGAGGGTCTCGGGTGAGTTTCGGGTGGTTTCAGACCATTCCTAGGCCATTTCTAGTTGCTGGTTTTTGGCTTCAGGATTGTACAGTGCGATAGCATTGATCTGGATGCGTTAGCACAGAGAAAATTTGGAAAAATCTAGTTGTGCTATGCGATCGCACAAGGCTTCCCGCGATCGCACAGAGTAAAAGTTCTGTTGCACTGTCCCGACTTTGGAAGCTTATAACTCACAATCTATCAGGAATTTGAAGATGATCCAAAAATGAAAGTTATAGATCTTGATGTCTAGTTTTCAGAATGTTAAGGCAATTGTAATTTGGAGTTTTTTACAAAATGTTATGACCATTATACTAGAGGCTATCCGGAAGAGTTGGAGAAGGCTGTTGAAAAATTTGTTCTATGCGATCGCATAGAGGAGGCCGTGATCGCATAGGGTTAAATAAGGGCTGGTAAATTTTGTTCACTGCGAACGCACAGCTGGAGCCGCAATCGCACAGTGTGTATACCTGGATAGTATAAAAATAAACCCTCCGCGACCATTAACCCTTTTTACACCATTTTTGAACGGGAAGAAGCTTTTGAGGCGATTTTGAAGAGGGAAAATCAGTGTTCTTCATAAAGGTAAGTATTTTGGACCTTAAAACTTGATTATAAGTAATTAAGTAACATAATCTCAGTGTTTAATTCATGAAAATCAGTAGAAAAAGAGGAGTTAAGGCTTGAGATTATGAGACCTTTAAGGGTCGATTTGAGGGGTCAAACGAACTCCAATTTTCGCGTTCTTTATATGTACGGACTCGTGAGATGACGAGAACATTTTGGTATAAAAATTTCTGAGTTCCGAGATGTGGGCCTGGGGGTCGGGTTTTAGGAAATTTCGGGTTTTGAGCTAAAATTGGTATTTTTCAATTGGAATTCATTCCTTAAGCATAATGTGATGATAAAAATCTGAACTTGGTAGATTTGGAGAACTCGGGAGTTGATTCGAGAGGCAAGCGTATTGAGGAATAGTTTTCGGGCTAGTTTGAGGTAAGTAATGTCTTTAAATCCTGTCCTGAAGGTATGAAACCCCGGACTCTGCACCCTTTCACGGGTTTTGGAATGCAAAGATTGGAACTTTGGAAATATATTCCCTATTTAGGCAACTATTGAGTTGCGAAACCGATTTTAAAGCCTATGCTTAATAGTATTGATATATATTTGATATGTTTTGGGTCCATGTTGGGGCCTAGTGCCAATTTGTTTACCCCTTGAGGGCTGATTTTACTATTTTCCTCACTGATGTCTTTTCTTGATAATTGTTTTGACACTCAGAGTATTTTTATACTATTTCTTGAAATTGAAACACTGTTTTGGGTCGAGAACCCGATATATTTATGGCCTGAAGGGCATATTGAGAGTGTCTGACTGAGTGAGGTTGCGGGCCAATATTGTGAGGATGTTATGATATGAGTGAGGCTGCGGGCCTATATTGTGAGTGATTTATGCCATGATGTGGTTTGTTATAGCGCTTGGGCTGTAGGAGCCCCTCCGGAGTCTGTACACACCCCCAGTGAGCGCAGGTACCTACTGAGTGATGTTGCTCGCGGGGCTAATATTGAGTGACTGGGAGGTTGCCTGATGGGCTAATATTGAGTGACTGTGAGGTTGCCTGATGGGCTAATATTGAGTGACTGTGAGGTTGCCTGATGGTCTGATAACTGAGTGACTGTGAGGTTTCCTGATGGGATGATACTGAGATTGTTATGAGAAATGATTATGTCCCGAGGGGCAGATTTATAAAAAAAATTACTGAGTTTTTTACTACGATTCACTTCGTTTTTTTCAAACTGATTGTTACTGAGAGTTTTACTGAGATATATTGAAATTATACTTGTTTCAAAGGATTTCTGGAAATTGGTTTTTGAACTTATGTATTTGATGAATACTTATGATGACTTGGTGATTTACTGTTTTTGTGAATTGGTGTATCTTTGTTGTGTGTTTCTTATTTCTCATACTGTGATTTATTTTCACTACTACTGAGTTGGCGTACTTATCATTACTCTATGCACCTCTGTGTGCAGATCCAGGTATTGATTCGGAGTAGTAGTCGTCCGAGTTTGTTATCAACAACTTACGGGATTTCAAGGTAGCTGTCCAGCGTCCGCGGCTTCTCCATTTCCCTTCCTTATTCAGTATCAATATATTATTCCTAGACTTTGTCTATGATAATAGTAGAGTTAGTTTATTTCGTAGATGCTCATGACATGTTGACTCCGGGTCTTAGGGACGGTTGTAGACTGTTAGCTTAATTGTTTTGTTTAAAGATTTCAAAATTTATATGCGTATTATGAATCGTTGAAAATAAATTGAGATATTTGAAAAGAAAATGTGAAAATTTTGAGTGCTGGCTAGCCTAGTTCCACGATAGGCTCCATCACGGCCGGTTAGGATTCGGGGTCGTGACAAGTTGGTATCAGAGCTCTAGGTTACATAGGACTCAACGGTCATGAGCAGGTTTAGTAGAGTCTTGCGGATTGGTAGGAAGACGTCTGTACTTATCTTCGAGAGGCTGCAGAACCCTTAGGAAACATTCCACATTCTTGAATTCTTATCGTGTGAATCCATTTATTCAGCCAAAGGCGTAACTCTTTGAATTCCTTTCATGTATTCAAATGCGCACGCGAGCGCTTGGTATCAGTTGTGCGTCGGCGACTTGTGATTTCCATGGGTGAGATGTGATTGTTAGCATGTTGATAATGGGTTAGTCAGAAGGACTTGAGGCCGGATTTGTTTGTGGCTTGAGTGTTGTGATTTCATTTGTGTGAGCACATGTGTTGAGGGACTTATATGTCCGTTTGTGTCTTTATTGATGGAACCTTGTGACTACATGGTGAGTGTGATTGATAGTTAGATGTGCTCAGGTTGTGTGATTGTGACAAGAATGGATTAGTGGGAGATGTAACAAGAATCATTGAGTAATTGACTTAGTCTTAAGTTAGAATATGGCCTCGAGCTGGGAGTGTAGTGAAGGACCTCTCATGTTGTTTAGATGTGGAGTGAAGCGAATCCTTCGGTCGTGTTCTGAGTTCCTGTGATGTCTTTTGAGCTGACCAATGCCCCAACAACGTCTATGTATTTGATTGCCGGTGTATTCAGACGTGTTATAACTCCCTTGTTATTGTATTTACTGGTGGCATCCTGCCGTACTCTCGGAGCCAGGGATAACATATTCAGCATTTGATGATGGTATTACAAGGATATAGGGAGGAGAAGCTTTGTGCGAAGTTCTCCAAGTGTGAATTGTTGGCTCAGTTCAATAGCATTCTTGGGGCACGTGGTGTCCCGTGAAGGTATCTATGTGGTTAGACGAGTGTGAGTAGAGCTTCCAGAAGCTCAAGAATTCCTTGACCACAACCCTAGTGTTAGTATTGCCATCAGCTTCATGTTCTTATACCGCTTAATGTGATGTCTTGGGGGCAGACAGTGGTTGTGTTCTAATGTATGAAGGTATAATGATTGCGTGATAGCTATGATTTTCGGAAGTGTATAGGGAGATATCATTTGAGGTTAAGCAGGCATGGGTATTTCCTGCTGGTTGTCTTGAGGTGTGTGACCTTTATGTTTATCTGTGGTAAGTTCTCTCTATCAGTAAATGATGTATGTTGTAATTTGAGTTTAGATCACTTGTGGGAGTTGGCATGACCATTATTATGGTGAATACAAGATTTGCATACGATTTGAGGGTTAGATGGTTTGGGTCATATAAGCTTATGGAGGATTTAGTTGAACCTCACCACAGTATGGTGGTAGTGATAATGCATGAGAGTCGTGAGTTATTGTTTGTCTCGATCCTTGGCTTTGAGACAAGTGGGGGAGTTCGTTAATGATAAGTTGATTACACGATTATGTGTTGTACTGGTTTCAGTGCGAGGTATATTGGTGAATCAGTTATGACCTACAGAGGTGGAGTCTAGGAATGACTCGAGTGATGGAAATTTCTTCGATCCAAGTTGTAATGTACTTTACGGATAGTGGAATTCATTGAATGATGGAGTTGTACTGGTAAGGGTAGAGCGTGCAATGTATGAGTGTGCTTGTTGCTTCAAAGGGGTGGATTACTTTCCTAGTATGTGGATTGCAAGCGGGGTCAGGTCGTTCCGTTTACTTGGTTAGTGTAATTAAAATTGCGTAGAGTACATGACGTTCGAAAATGGTTCAAACAGATTCAAGGTTATATGTAGAGATCAAGGATCTTCAAGGTGTGAGAAGGGATAGAACTGAGATTTACGTGGAAGGTGTCAAGGCTTGTGGTGTATTTGCATTATCATGGATTGAGTGTTGAGATGTGTTTGATGAATTATGTATGTAACGACCCGACCGGTCGTTTTAAGATCCAGCGTGTCGTTCAGCAGTTGGGAGTCACGAACAACTTCATTTCATGTATATTGACTTGTGCATATGGTCGGAATTGAAATTCAAGAAGATCGGAGTTGAATTTAAAGGAAAATTCTCATTTCAGAAGTCTTAAGTTGAAGAAATCGAGTAAGGATGGGATTTTGACTAAACGACCTCGGAATCAGGATCCGAAGGTTCCATCAGGTTCGTATGATAATTTCGGACTTGGGTGTATGTCTGTAACATGTTTTGAATAACCCAGGAGCAGTTCAGCGTATATTGTGGAAAGTCAGTATTTTAAGGAAATTTCCTAAGTTTGACTTGAAGTACATTTCAATGATACTGATGTCTGTTTGGGATTCCGAGTCTGGGAATAGCTTTGTATGGTGATTCTGGAGTTGGGAGCGCGATCAGAAGTGAATTCGGATATCCGGAAGTCAATTTAAGGTCATTTGACTAAAGATAGAAAACTGAAAGTTTTTGAAGAATTCGACCAGAAATGGAAATTTTGATATCGGGGTCGGAATGCGATTCTGGGAGTTGGAGAAGGTCCGTAATGTCGAATATGACTTGCCTGCAAAATTTGAGGTCAATCAGACGTGGTTTGATAAGTTACGGCATCAAATGTGGAAGTTGGAATTTTCAAAGTTCATAACGTTGAATTCTTGCGCGATTCGTGTTTTCGGCGTTGTTTGATGTGATGTGAGGCCTCGACTAAGTCCGTGATATGTTTCCAGACTTGTTGCTACGTTCGAACGAGGTCCCGAGGGGCTCGGGTGAGTTTCGGGGTGGTTTCGGACCATTTCTAGGCCATTGTTAACTTCTGGTTTTTGGCTACAGCAGTGTTCTACGCGATCGCGGGGAATTGGTCGCGATCGCGGTGAGTAAAATGTGAGAAACGGGCCAGTGAATCGCGATCGCGGAAAGCCTTTCGCGATCGCGTAGAGTAAATGTTCTGCTGCACTGACTCGACTTTGGAGGCTCATATCTCACAATCCAAAAAAAAAATTGAGATGGTATAAAAATGAAAGTTGTATCCCTTTGTGTCTAGTTTCTAGAAATGTAAACCATTCATGATTTGGATTGTATACAAAGAGGTATGGCTGTTACACTACAGGGTGTCCGGGAAGATGAAGAAGAAAGTTGTGTTGCACATGGGCTGACCTTTCAAGACTATATCTAGAAATATATAAGGAATTGGAAGATGACAAACACATGAAAGTTGTATATCTTTGAGTCTAGTTTTCAGAACATTTAACCATTTGTTATTTGGAGTCGTGTGCGAAACGTTATGACTATTCTACTGGAGGCTGTCCGGGCAGGCTGGGCAATTGTTCTCCGCGATCGCGAAGAGTAAATTTTGGGCTGGAAGAATTGTTCTCCGCGATCGCGAAGCATTTTTCGCGATCGCGATGAGTAAATACCTGGGCAGAATAATATTTTAGCGGGTTTATCTCATTTTTCTTCATTTCTTCATGACTATGGGCGAATTTTGAGAGCATTTCAAGGAAGATTTCAACCAAGCTTCAGAGTTTGGGAGTGTGCGCATCCATTTTTAGTCGTCGTAGAGGCTTGGAAGCTGGTGATGAATCTTCGAAGCGAGGTGAGTCTCCTTTCTAACCTCGTAAGAGGGAAATTGTCCCTCTAGGTAACCTTGTTTTCTATGTGACCTGTTTTGGGGGCTACGTACACACCGAGTGACGAGAGTCCGTACATAGTGGCTATTACTGCTTCGTCCGGGTAGTTAGGACACATCATGCTCATTGTTTTCCCCTGTTGTAGCATAGATATGACTTGTATACTTGTGTGATTGGTATTGTTGTCTTTGAACGTTGTGATACTTGGCTTGATTTAAGTGTGATAAGAGAATCACGGGAGAGTGATGATTGATTATATTATGGGATCGGGTCGTACGCCACGGCAGAGTGATGATTGATTATATTATGGGATCGGGTCGTACGCCACGGCAGAGTGATGATTGATTATATTATGGGATCGGGGCGTACTCCATGGTAGAGTGATGATGGATTATATTATGGGATCGGGTCGTACGCCATGGCAGAGTGATGATTGATTATATTATGGGATCGGGTCGTACGCCACGACGAGATTAAGACTACCAGGGTGGGATTGGGCCGTACGCCACGGCGAGATTGAGACTACCGGGGTGGGATCGAGTTGTACGCCACAGCGAGATTGAGACTACCAGGGTGGGATCGGGTCGTACGCCACGGCGATATTGAGACTACCAGGGTGGGATCGGGCTGTATGCCACAGCGAGATTGAGACTACCAGGGTGGGATCGGGCCGTACGCCACGGCGAGATTGAGTACCATATGATAGCGGGTCGTACGCCACGGCGGATACCAAACTTGTTTGATTTGAGATTGTAACTTGATGTCGGATATTGATGTACTTGATTATTTGTTTACTTGCCTACAGTTTTCCTTACATCCTGCTTACTTTATTACTGTTGGACCTTAGTGAGTATCGAGTCGACCTCTCGTCACTACTTCTTCGAGATTAGACGGGATACTCACTGGGTACATATATGTATATGTACTCATACTACGGTTTTTGTGCATTTTGTTGCACAGGTACCTTTATAGTACAGTGATCGATTTGGGGACTTATACGGGCTACAATCATCCAGAGGCGTTCCACAGCTGTCGGAGTCTCCTTTCGGTGTACCTACATATTATATCTATTGCCTTTGTCCCATTTATTTCTCGGACAAGAGTTGTATAATTGTATAAATTCTTAGAAACTGCTCATGTACTTGTGTCACCGGGTTCTGGGGATGTGTNTTACAAAAATTTATTTATCTGATTATGAAATGCAATAAAGGCAACGATTTCGAAATTTTTAAACAGGAAGGTATTTCAACTGATTAAGGGGTTGGCTTGCCTGACAGTGGTGTCCGGCGCCATCACAACCCATAGGTTTTGGGTCGTGACAATGTGGTATCAGAGCTCTAGGTTCCCGTAGGTTTCACGAGTCATGAGCAAGTCTAGTAGAGTCCTGCGGATCGGTACGGAGACGTCTGTACTTATCTTCGAGAGGCTACAGGGTTGTTAGGAGTACTTCCCTTCTTGATTCCTCATCGTGCGATTTGATTCCTTTAAGGCTTATGCCTATGCTTCTTCCTACTCAATCTTATACGTCGCGAAGCGCTTCCTATAATCGAGAGTTTGAGGAATTGTAATGGGGCCACAAATACGGTGCGTGATGTTCTTCATGCATAGTCGAATGGATTGTTGTTATCGACCTGTAGAAGAATATGATGTTGTTTCAGTTCAGTAATTGTGTTTCTGAGGACTTTGAGGCTATGATCAGGTTGTTATGATGCTTACGATTGGATATCGCGCGGTGTTGATAGGATGGTAGGATGCTTTCCCATATGTAGGGGTAATGAATGACTTGAAGGGAGGTCTTCTCAGAAAGTATATATATATAATAATAAAAATAAATTGATCCATCCTTGATCGATTCATGTGCCATGTGTGTTAGTGTT
>ML252369.1:847-18827 GCA_005239495.1 Nicotiana undulata
TCACTATGCCCATCGGGCATCCTCACATTCACTCCTCATAAGCCCCGCGGGCATCACTCATTCGGTAACGGCGCTCACTGGGGGTGTGTTACAGACTCCGGAGGGGCTCCTACAGCCCAAGCGCAATAATAAGCCACAGCATGGCATAATTCACACACAATATAGGCCCGCAGCCTCACTCATATCACATCATCCTCACAATATAGGCCAGCAGCCTCACTCAGTCAGACACTCTCAATTTGCCCTTCAGGCCATAAATATACCGGGTTCTCGACCCAAAAACAGTATTTCATTTTCAAGAAGTAGTATCAAAATACTCTGAGTGTCAAAACAATTTCACAGAAAAGACTGAGTGAAAAATCATAACATAGCAGTGAGGAAAATAGTAAAAACATCCCCCAAGGGGTAAACAAATCGGCACTAGGCCCCAAACATGGCTTACAGCCCAAAACATATCATAATGTATAAATACTATTTAAGCAAAGGCTTAAAAATCGGTTTCGCAACTCAATAGTCGCCCAAATTAGGAACCATGTTCCAAAGTTTCCACCTTTTTATTTCAAAACCCGTGAAAGGGTGCATAGTCCGGGGTTTCATACCCTCAGGACAGGATTTAAAGACATTACTTACCTCAAAACTAGCCCGAAAACTATTCCGCAATGCGCTTGCCTCTCGAATCAACCTCTGAAGGCTCCAAATCTACCAAGTTAGGATTTTTATCATCAATATGGCCTTAATGAACAATTTCCAATCGAAAGATATCAATTTTACTCAAAAATCCGAAACTGGGCAAAAACTGACCCCCGGGCCCGCGTCCCGAAACTCAGATATTTTTACAGAAAAGTGTTCTTCATCTTCCCGCGAGTCCGTACATATAAAGAACACCAAAATCGGAGTCCGTTTGACCCCTCAAATCGACCCTTGAAGGTCTCATAATCTCATGCCCCAAAAATCCTATTTTTCTACTGTTTATCGTGAATTAAAGGCTGGGATTAAGGTCTATAATCGCCCATAAACGCGTTTTAATGATTAGAATACTTACCTCTATGAAGAACAAGAATTTTCCTCTTCAAAATCGCCCCCAAGAGCTCTTTTCCGTACAACAATGGTGTAAAAATAAGGTTTAAATCGCGGAAGGGTTTTTATATTCCTGAACAGGCATTTCCGCTCTTGCGACCACTTAAGCGCACCTGCGCTCCCGCAGGTGCGGCCACTCGTCCGCGCCTGCGACCCCTTCACGCACAGCCAACTCCGCACCTGCGACCTCGCAGGTGCGACAAATTTCCTCGCCCCTGCGGTGCATTCTCCACTCGGCCAATTCTCGCACCTGCGGAGCCTAGTCCGCTTTTGCGGGACCGCGCCTGCGGCTCCCTTTCCGCAGGTGCGAAAACACCAGCAACAGCAAATCTGCAGTTTCACCAAAATCACTCCAAACTTCCCGTTAAACGCCCGAATTTAAACCCGAGCCCCTCGGGACCCCAACCAAACTTACCAACATCTCCCTTAACATCATTCAAACTTATTTGCACTCTAAAAACATCAAAACTAACATCAAAGCACCAAAATTACATCGGATTCAAGCCTATGATTTCCAAAAACTTCCGAAACTCGCATTTGATCAAAAACCCAACCAAATCATCTCCGAATGACCTGAAATTTTTCGGGCAAGTCCAAAATGACCTAACGAAGCTACAGCAACTCTCGGAATCCCATTCCGACCCTCGGATCAAAATCTCGCCCATCAACCGGAATTCGCCAAAATACTAACTTCGTCAATTCAAGCCTGATTCTACATCGGGCACCCTAAAAATATTTTGATCACACTCCTAAGTCCCAAATCACCTAACGAAGCTATCCGAATCATAAAATACGCATTCCGAGGTCGTTTACCAATAAGTTAACTTTTAGTTGACTTTTCCCATTTTAAGGCTGTTCTTAAGGACTAAGTGACTAAATTCTCATTTAACCATTTCAATTTCAAGCTTATCAACTCTAACACATAAATAATAGAGTAACCAACATGTAATAAGCCATTAACAACAGTTAAAATGTAGGTTTCGCGTAACGACCGACCGGGTCGTTACAGAATTCTATACCTTAACGATAACTTTTGCCGTTAAGGTATAGCGTTCAGTATTTGGGCATTATACCTCTGACAAAAAGATTGCCCCAGTATAGCGCTGACATTTTGTACGCTAAACGTATAGCGTTTTAATTTTGCGCGCTATACCAGCTTTTTTGGCCCCACCAATAATAACTGACATAACAATAATTCAAATGTGTATAACGCACAAAATTTGGGCGCTATACATCAAAAAATAATAATTCCGGGCTAGCCATTTCCTATATAAAGGGGTTAGGATTGTAGGAAAAATCATTCAAAAAATAGTTTAACTCCCTCTTGTTGTTAAATTTTCCAGCATTTTTTCATTATGTATGGAGAGCGTAGAATAAGAGTTTCATTAAATTGAAAGAGACGGAAGAAGAAAAAAATAAGCTGGAAGAAAAATTTAAGTGGTTGGAGCAGAGAATAATGGGCGACAGGGACTAAACATTGACATGTATGTGTTTAGTGTATTAATTTATCTTTATGTTTATTGTGTCATTTATTTTCATGTACTGAACTTTAATTAAGTGTGTTGTATTGAAGTTTATTTTAATTAGTTGTACTGGAAGTTAAGTTTTAATGTGTGTGTTTGTGTTGTAATATGAAACTAACTAATGAACGGGAAAATAAAAAAGTAATGCGCATATTATATAAAAGTTGTTGTTAATGTATACAAAAATATTATTTATATCAAATACATAAAAAGGGAAAGAAAATCAATATGTCCCGCATCTGGTGTGCCTCAACGCAGTCGCTGACCTGAGGCGCATCCCATCCCGCCCGGGTACGCTATCGGGATCGTCATCATCAAGTCGCCTCCTTATAGTCGGATGCGCCGCATAGTGACAGGTATCAGTGGTGCTGGCAGGATCGATATAAGGGGTTGTCGTTCCAGTAGAAACCTGCATAAGAATAGAAAGCTCAGTATAGAAAAGTATATAATAATTCACAACAATTTAAATTGTCTTACCATGATCTCGTCAGGCTCCTGAATGTAATCATCTGTCGCAGCCATGTCATCATCGCATGAAGCCTTAAAAAGGAAATTAATAAAGTTATGGAAAATAAATAAGTTATAGTTAAAACAAATTCAAATTCAATACTAATAAACTCATACCTGAGCATGTGATGATGAGCCATAACTCAGCCGACGCCCACTATGCAAATCTCGGGTCGGCCGATCCTCATCAATGGTAGACGGGCCTGGGAAGTATCTAGCCCAATCCACTCCAGAAATATCCGTGCTCGTGATCAATAATTGACCTGACGGGGTCACCTACGAAGTCCCTGGAGTGAGATGCATCCCAAGGATGTAAGACGGCATGTCCATCTCATGTAGACCACCTGCCAGATCAGTAACAACATCATCAGCAGGGGCCTCAACGCCCCCTTGCTGGGGATCACCTCCTCTCCGCCCACCACCATATCGTCCGGCACCCTCGCCTTTTCTGGCACCACCACCTCGTCGGGCACGACCACCTCGTGCGACACCAGGGCCTCGCTCGTACTGCCTTGGGTCCACATAATCAGGCTCGTGTGCCAAACGCTGATCCTCTCGGTCTCGCCGCAGTGTCCGGGCAACCACCTCTACAAATCGACGACTATAATCCTGCATGGCCGCAGGATCGCCGACATGATCCTGCATCTGCAGTCCCATCTGATAGACGGTATGTAATCCAATAGCTTGCACAAAGTAAAAAATATAAACTACATATATGACACTAAATTACAGTTATATAATTAATAATAACAGAAAACATACCAGGGCCTCGTGTCTCCCGGCATATGGAACGTACCCACCGTCAGCCGGATGAATGGGGTTCCCGATAAAAAGTCGGGTAACGTGGAAGTACCATGACATATATCTCTGAATAGGCACCGCCTGCATCTGCGTAGGTGGGGGCGGAATCAACTGATCTCGCTGGTCCCAAATATGGATATGCGCCGCTAGCCATGTCATAAATGCGTCGTCCGCCATGGAACGATCATCCCTCTGATAATGTGTAGCCTCCCATATAGGCGGACTTGGTATATACTGCGGACGGCCAAACTGACGAAGTACCCGCTCGGAGGCATGATGCTCCACAATATCGAGGCATATGAGCGGGGCAGAAGTGCTCCAAATCGGTCGGTCGAACGAGCAATAATCTGGCAGGGGACCGATCAAATCGTCGTTGTATGGCGTCCAAATGAACTATCAAATAAGAACACTAAACGTGAGTATTGGCAACACTAAGTTAATCTATACCAGGTAAGTTTAGGTACATATTTACCTGTGCGCCCTCCAGCAGATCCAACACATCCCTGCAGAGGGGGAGATTATGATGAGCATCATACTCTCGTACAAGTCTACGACGGAGAACCCACCTCCTGGCTAGAGGGAGAAACATAGATGGTACATTAGGAGGTAATTGTGGTAGAGGTGGCTGAAACTGCAGAAACCGCTCCCAGGCCCAAACCTAACATACTAAGTTGACGTAAGGTATAAGATTAATTCTAGCTAGGTAGAATTGGAACTAATGAACATATTATTCGAATATGTTGTCACTTGTAGAAGCAGCAGAAAACCACAAACGTCTCTCTGTGTGCCCATGCAAGCCCGACACATCTGCTTGTACGAGTAGGCGAGAACAGCACCACCCCAGCTGTATAAGGGTAAGTCATCTAGCAATGCAATATGATGAAGAAACCGCAGGTGACTAGGTTCCATGAAGTGTTCGGGAACAAGACCCCCCCAAATAGAAGAAGCAACAACAACCTCGTATATCGGATAATATCTACCTCCTCTGTCTCGGCGGTGATAGCGGGGTGGATTACCCCCAGGTACTGTCTAGGGGTCAAACTCATCTAACTGTCCCCCGACAATGCAGTATCATTTTGTGGCCTGAAACCCGTGAGCCTCTGCAGCATATCCAAATAATTTGCACGCGACATAGATCTCATACGCATAGGCCGTGAAACGGGCATGCCATCAGTGGGCAGGACATATAAAACCTCTATGTCCTGCAGCGTGATGGTGTCCTCGCCAATGGGCAGGTGGAAAGTGTGCGTCTCCGGTCGCCACCGCTCAATCAACGCCGTGATCAAAGGCCAGTTGAGCTACATCCGGCCGATCTGAATAATCCTATGAAATCATGTGTCCTGCAGACACTGGACTACACGGGGATGGAGATCTCTATCCCTCAAAAAATCCCACATGTCGTCCACTCTCCTAGCGCGGAGAGTCTGGGTCAGTAACTCTTCGTCCCATATATGGGTGTATCTATGATCGCCCTGTAGGACTAATAGCTCATGAGAATAAGGGTCGGGATATATAGGTGGCACGTCCTTGTCGTCAACTGTAAATTTAAACAACTTTAATTGATATATATATATATATATATATATCAATTAAAGTTGTTTAAATTTACAGTTGACGACAAGGACGTGCCACCTATATATCCCGACCCTTATTCTCATGAGCTATTAGTCCTACAGGGCGATCATAGATACACCCATATATGGGACGAAGAGTTACTGACCCAGACTCTCCGCGCTAGGAGAGTGGACGACATGTGGGATTTTTTGAGGGATAGAGATCTCCATCCCCGTGTAGTCCAGTGTCTGCAGGACACATGATTTCATAGGATTATTCAGATCGGCCGGATGTAGCTCAACTGGCCTTTGATCACGGCGTTGATTGAGCGGTGGCGACCGGAGACGCACACTTTCCACCTGCCCATTGGCGAGGACACCATCACGCTGCAGGACATAGAGGTTTTATATGTCCTGCCCACTGATGGCATGCCCGTTTCACGGCCTATGCGTATGAGATCTATGTCGCGTGCAAATTATTTGGATATGCTGCNACTATGGGTTTCAGGCTCGATATTTGACGTCTAGTAGCACCAAACTATCATGAATAATTATGTGTGACAAATTCAATATTTTTATAATTTTGTATGTTGGTTTTATCATTTAAATTCATAATTTTCAATAACTTAATTGTACAAAGTTTGCATTTTCAACTAACAGTATAAGATACTTAAACTACATGGATTCTACGCTAAAATACTAACTTTACTACGCTAAAAGGCTCTACATTTTACTACGTTAAAAAAAATCTGAACTAAATATAAACAACAAATACATTTAATCACGTAACATTCACAAAAATACATATAACATACTAGTTTCGCAAATAAAACATAAAACGACATGGAAACACAAATATATAAGTCCGGATGTTAACAAACAAATTTATTTCACAATTTTATATTTTTTTATAAAACACTAATATCTAAGTCCGGATAAATGTAACATACTAGTTTCGCAAATAAAACACAAAACGAAATAGGAACACATTCAAATCAACTAATATGCATTATTATACAAGTTTCAACAAAATAAATCGAAATACCTCGATTTAGTATTTTCGGAAAACAAATTCGTTGAAAATTTGAGTCTGAAAGAGTGAACCCATAATAATACGATGCTCTACTCCGATGTGGGACCTACGTTCTAAACCTTTTGTGTGACGGGGGGCCACAACTGTTTTTTTACTATGACGAGTGGGGGGGGGGGGGNAGGGGGGTTAATATTTTTGTTTTTCGAGGGGGGGGGGGGGGGGGGGGACCAGATTTAGAGAGTGAAAGTTGAAAAAATGGGGAGGGAGATCTGCTGTTGGGGAAGACAAAGGGGATTAAAATAAGGGGGTATAACGCGCAAAATTAAAACGCTATACGTTTACCGTACAAAAGGTCCGCGCTATACTGGGGCAGTCTTTTTGTCAGAGGTATAACGCCTAAATACTGAGCGCTATACCTTAATGGTAAAAGTTATGGTTAAGGTATAGTGCCCAATATTTGAGCGTTATATATACTTTGGTAATTTTTTTTTTACACTTATTAGAATTCTTTTTGTCCAAAAGAACATTATTTTGGTTCCGGACTCCCAAATGCATAGCTGAGTTCACAGGAAAGTATTAACACCAACTTTAATTAGGAGTGTCAGGTGGATATTTTAAAAATTGACTAAATCATGGAATCTACTGTACCGAATTAATTTTTAGATTGTTTTTCATAAAATTATAAATCTTTGTATAAATTTATAATCATACCAATAACTAGAGTGCCTTGGAATTATGAACATTAAATTTTTTTGTGTGCCTTGAAATTATAAACATTAAATTTTCCGTGTGCCTTGGAATTATGAACATGGTTACAAATCGATAAATAATTAAACTTAAAATCCTAATTCCAACCTATTATGTTATTCAATGTTAAAACTAAACTACTTTCAGAGAATTTCAAAATATTTTACACTTGATATCATTTTACTGGTAATATTAATGCCACTTTTTTTTCTTTCATCTTTTACTTTTACTTACATAATAATTAATAAAAACACTAGTCCTGTTAACATCTTAAATTGTATACTCAGTTAAATGATGTCACAATTGAAATTTTTAGCATAGATATAGAAAAGATTATTATTTGATGGAGAATCACCGCGAGGTGCGTATCTAACGACTTTTGTGTGCGAATCTAAAGACATCTTTTAGAATTAAAAATTATTTAACAATTTAAATTTAAAATTTAACACGATTTCTTCTTTATAAGCTAGAGTAACTTCTTAAAGGGTTTTTTCATCTTCATCTTGCTACTTATAATTGTATAATAATAAGCAAATTTCATTAATGTCTTAAACTATATACTCGGTTAAATGAAGTATCACAGACGAATTCATATAGACTATTGCTTTTTTGCATAGATTAAGAATGAACAAACTTATTATTTAATTTAAAATTATTTAGGGGACGGTGAGATTGGTAAAGATGTCACACGTCGTATTGGGACGGGATGGTTGAAATGGAGACTCGCTTTTGATGTTTTGTGTGACAAGAAGGTGTCACCGAAACTTAAGGGTAAGTTCTCCAGAGTGGTGGTTAGACCAACGATGTTGTATGGGGCTGAGTGTTGGCCAATCAAGATCGCTCATGTCCAGAATATGATGGTAGCAAAGATGAGGATGTTGAGATGGATGTGCGGGCACACCATGTTAGATAAGATCAGAAATGAGGTTATTCGCGACAAGGTGAGTGTGGTCCCTATTTAGGACAAGATACGAGAAACACGACTTAGGTGGTTTGGTCATGTGAGGAGGAGGAGCACATGCGTTCCAGTGAGGTGATGAGAGAGGTTGGCAATGGAGGGCCTACGAAGAGGTAGAGGTAGGCCAAAGAAGAGGTGATGAGAGATGATTATGCAAGACATGGCGTAGCTTCAACTGACCAAGGACATGACCTTTGATAGGAAGGTATGGAGGTCGAGAATTAGGGTAGTAGAGTAGGTAGTCTAGAGTGTTCATAACAATAGTATTGACACTCAGTCTCGCTTTTTGTTGGTAGTAGGTTTTTATGACTAACCATTGTTTTCTTTCATTGTTGATCACCTTACTAGTTTGTTGTTTTTAATTTATTCTGCTTTTATATGGCTCTTTGGTCTGTCCCTTCTTGTCTATATTTTTATTAATGTGGTGCTTATGCTTTCTTGAGCCGAAGGTTATTGAAAACAATTTCTCTATCCTCACAAGGTAGGGGTAAGGTCTGCGTACACACTATCCTCCCCAAACCCAACGATGTGGGATAATACTGAGTATGTTGTTGTTGTTGTATTATTTAATTTTAATGAACCATGATTTAGAGATGACCTTAGCATGTTCTTAATTGCTGTGTTGAATTAAGTGAAACATCTCAACTAGAAGTTAAGAACCTAAATATAAGAGGGGCACACTACTGTTTGACCAAAAAGTATATATTTTTTGCTAAAGTAATTAAAGGATAAAAAAGATGAAAGGCAAATCCTAGTCAAGCACAATAGATCTTAGATCTAGTCACATGTCTGAACAGTAACATCTACCAGCACATAAACCGATTATAAGATTAATAAATGAAGCCTTTGAGAGTAAATAAAAGGGTAATAATGAGCAATAAGTATGATAAATGGAAATAAATATAAATAAGAAGAATGATTCACCCAAATATTGAATGATGTAGATGATTCTTCCTTATGACAACAACGTGCGATAATTAGATATGTAAAAGGACAAAGTGTTCTTGGATCGTGTGAGTGAAAACGTAGAATAAACAACAAAATCAATCATAGTGGAAAGGTAAGCTTTTTGTATATTCTCTCAAGAGTCAAATTTCTTACAAGTGTTCTTATCAGAATCAATATCTATCTTTTTGCTCTCTCTCTCTTACTATTTATATGGGATATTCCTAGAAAACCCTAAAAAGTACACCCAGGGGAATATTCGATTGAATATTCCTTTTTGGTAATTCCAAAACTATTCTAGTTTTTGCTCCTATGACCCTCTATTCGACCTCGGCCTTGATGTCTTGCTCCGCGACTCCTCGCTATTGGGCCTTGCTCAACCTCGTCCATAACTTCTACATTTGTTCATTCATATTCGCTGAACTTCCTTCGTCGTATTTTGACCCATACAGTTAGTCCCTCCGCTTACTGAGGTCGTCTTCTGGTCGACCTCGGTGAGCGGACTTTATCAGCTATAGTTCTGGAGAAATCCCGGTGTGATGGCCGAGCAGAAGTGATTATCGTCGAGATGGCGACGTATCGTTCTGAGGGTTATGGTCGATGAGGTAGGTGTAGGATGACGTCACAGCCGCATGCATCATCATTGCGTATCTTCCTAATGCGTAGCATCGTTTCTCGAGCCTCTGTCATTTCGATTCTAGGGCCACTGACGGTTATTTGCACCGGTTCAAGCGCCCCGATTGTCTATAAATAGGAGGGGGTAGGCTTCTCAATGAAACATTCACATTCTCTAGTTTCTTCACTTCTGCACTTTGCTTCTTCTTCTGCTTCTTCTTGTGTTCTTGCTCTCCAAAGCTTTCACTGCCACCACCTCTTCTTCTTTTTCGGTTCTACCGCATTCGTATTATCGAAAAATGACTAACGTGACTCTCAACACCGAGACGGTCTCTGACCCCACTCCATTATCGGTGGCTATGCCTTATGGTAGCGGAGATCCTATGGTTATGGAGGACGAAAGCTTCCCCACCGTGGAAGAGGTCGTTCCTCGCAACCCTACTTCCCCATCGGACTTTTCAAAGGAACCCGTTCAAGACCATGAGCCGGTAAGGTCCGAGATGGAGTCGAAGCATATCTCCGCCCTCAAATCCAAATACCACATCCCTGCCCATGTTGACATCGTTCGGGCAGGAGACGATGTGATACACGTTCACCGGCCTGAGTACTGTGCATTATATGCTTCCAAGTGGGATATTCCCTCCCTCTTCCTCCATTGGCGGAGGAGTTCTGCCGTTATTACGGCGTCTGCGCAACTCAACTTTCTCCCTATATATACAAGATCTTCCTCATGCTAACGAAGTATGCGAAGTTGTCTGGCTACGGAGTTCCCATCCACCATTTGCTGCACCTCTTTGTGCCCAGCTTCCATTAGAGCACGATGATTCACCTTCGCCATCGCGGAACCAAGGGGTTGGTGGCCGGAATGAACGCAAAACAAATCAGTGGTTTTGGCTTAATTATATATTTTTCAAAACCGAGCACGTGGTGGCGAACCCTAGTGGGTTCCTCGAGCAGTGTAATTTTGCTCGTAAGTGTATTCATCAACTGAAGCATGCCCTGTTCTCCTTTTTTCTGTGTTTGGTGACTTGTTTCTTTTTCTCTTCGTGTAGCAGAGAGGCACCCCCTTCTTTGGTCGCGGACATCGCTGATTGGGTGGCACAAATCCTCCCCTTCACCGTAGGGATTCGTGACTGGGCGTCTTTCAACAAGAAGTTTGGGCCCAAGCCTTTGACCGGTAAGTTGAACCTCGTCTTATGGATATTTCGAATTTGTTATAGTTCATGTCCTCATTGTACTTATGGATCTTTTACTGGTGTCATGTCAGAGGAATTCCAAGAAGGCGAAGGCTCCCGTTCCTGCCTTCTGCCAGGCAGTCGCCTCGGTCGGGATGTAATTTGTGTTGGCCGAGTTCGTGCAGAATGCTTCTCCTCAGACTCCATCGTTAGATGACTCTGGCCCATAAATGGTCGTTACATCAATACAGACCCCAGCCTTCCCGGTGATGTACCTGATAGATGAGTCTTCTCTCGGCGAGGAGGAAATGATACTGTTGAAGAGGCGGAGGGTAGAGAATGTTGGAGTTACCACAGCCATTGTCGCGCCTGAGGGGCCGATCATGTTGGACGCGAAGTCGGCGCATCCACCGATTATAGAGGATGCTCCCGCGCCAGAGGTCGCCGCAGAGGAGAGGCCAGTGGAGGCAGAAGAGGCTGCCACTGGGGAGAACGACCAAGGACCGCTGAGGTCGGCTCATCGTCCCCGGTGAGAGGGGGAAAACAATTATTGTGGAAGATGACGAGGGTGGTTCTGATATCGACCCCGAGGAAGTGCGGACCTTCGAAGAGAGGTTCACTCGAGTAGAAGTGAGGATTTAGGGGTCTACTCGGAATATTGTAATTACCATGGACTTCAATCTGTTGGTCAACTCGGAGCGGGTAGTTCCAGCTCTAGCCCCCATATGCACGGACTCCCAGAATAAGACGTTGAAGGATGCAGACTTGTCACTGGGTATTTCCGGGATGGCCCTGCGAGTAAGTTCCTATTCCACGCTTTAACTTCATTATTTTCTTCAAGTTATCTACCTTTGCTGATCTTTCTTATGTTGTTATTAGACTCTCATTTTGGAGATTGAGAGCGCCCGTCGGAAAGATAAAAGGGCGGCTCTCTATAAGAGGATGGAGTCCAAATATAGGGAATACCATACCAAGCACCGAGCACGGGTCAGCATACTCGGCGAGGACGGTCAATTCCAGACTCTCCGGGATGAGTTGAAACAAAAAGGATGAGGAGTTGAGGGAGAAGGATGGTGAGCTTGTGAGGGCTATTGGTAGGTGCAGCGTGCTCGGGGGGACGTTGAGAGCCAAAGATGACGAGCTAGATGTAAGCAAGGGGATAATGGCCAAGAATGTCGATCTCCAGGATCAGGTGGCGTCCTTACGGGTTGAGCTTGAGCAGAGTGAAGCCAGAGCAAACAACTTGAGGGACGAGTTGGACACCAAAGCTGAGGAGTTGGAAAAAGTTGAGAAATCCAGAACAGCTACTGTGGCGGAGGCACTAGCGGGTACCCTCCGCATCTTCAGATCCGAGCGGGCTAGTGAAGTAGTGACATCGACGCTCAAAGAAGCGAGGCTTGAAGAGCGGATCAACGATTTAGAGGTAGAGGTCTCAAATCTGAACGAGGAGATTGTCGTCCTAAAAATTGAGAAGGCGCAGCAACAGGCCCAGGCGTCTGCCTCTCATGCTTCCACTTATCCCAGTGTGTCTCGGGACTTGTACGAGAAGTGGGTTCATACTGAGGCCCAGCTTGACATATATAAGGCTTTGATGATGCCCGAGAAGGCTTCCGAGGCAGAATTTGAGGATGCTCGTGTTAAGGCATGTGCAGCTCGTGACGCCTGTGGCTATGACCCCGGCACGCACGACATGGATGATGATGAGGATGACTTAGACGGGCTCGATCCGGGTGCTTGGTAAGACAATGAGTAATTTGATGGCGAGGGCGTCGGTGTCGAAAGAGATGGCGGAGTTGCGGCCGAGCAGTGTGCTTGTTTCTGTATTTTTGTTCTTTTCTTCTTGTCTTTTTTTTTGTTTCGCGAGCAATTGTTTGGCCCTTGTAAGATGATTTTTGGAATGATAATACTTTGGTTGGTTTTTCTTGAACTTCTTGTTTTTCCTTTTGAGTGTTTTTCTTGATTGATTGCCTTGGTTGTGATTTCGCTTAGGTCAACTGTAAGTTGAGTTGGTTCGAGGTTGAATGTGAGTCAATTCGAGCGAGGTTGAATGTGAGTCAATTCGAGCGAGGTCGAATGCAGACTTAAACATTAATTCTAGTGAGGTCGAATGTAAGTCAATTCGAGCGAGGTCGAATGTAAACTTAAAATAACCCGAACGAAGTCGAATGTAAGTCGATTCGAGCGAGGTAGAATGTAGACTTGAAAATTAATTCGATCGAGGTCGAATGTAGGTCGATTCGAACAAGGTTGAATGTAGAATTTAAAATTAATTCAAACGAGGTCGATTGTAGACTTAAAAATTAATTCGAACGAGGTTGAATGTGAGTCAATCTGAACGAGGTCCAATGTAGACTTTAAAATTAATTCGAATGAGGTCGAATGTGCATTTCCTGCGTTGGCGTAATGTGTAAACTTGGTGGAGGCATGTAAAAACATCATATTTTTGCATATATTTCTTTGTTTATACATTCATTAGAGAGGTTTACATGTTTCTTCTATGTTCGTACATACATTCGAGAAGTCCCAGTCAGTCTAGTCCTTTCATTGGTCGACCTGGAAACGCTGCTGAGAGGTTGGGCGATGAATTGATACTTAAACTTCGAGATTCCCTCTTCGTCGCCTCATTAAATACCTCCTCAAAATAACCCAATTGGGACAAAACTCGGATGAGGGAAAAAGAGTACAACTTGGAGGACGCCTTATTTTCAGAAGTTGAAGTATTTGAGGTGGGTAACATTCCAATTGTTTGGTAGCAATTTTCCTTCTATTGTTTCTAATTGAAACGATCCTTTGCTTACTGCTGCCGTGATTTTGTACGGGCTATCCCAATTGGTCCCCGGTTTGCCTTCCGATCTTTGCTCGCCTGTATCTTGGCTTTGAGTACGTAGTCCCCGGCTTTGAGTGGTCTGACTTTAGCTTTTTTGTTGTAATATCATTCTGCTTGTTGTTTTTGGGCTACCATTCTTATGTAAGTCATGTCTCTTTGTTCTTTGGATTCATCGAGATCTTTCCTTCTTTTTTCATTGTTGCTTGGCCCGCTTTCATTTGAGTATCTTAGGCTCGTCTCCCTGACCTCAATCGGTATCATAACACTAGTCCCATAGACTAGTGATTGTGGCGTTTCCCCCGTGCTCGTCCTTGGCATGGTGCGATAGGCCCATAATACTTATGGTGGCACCTCCGGCCATAATCCCTTGGTGTTTTCCAGTTTCTTCTTCACGATGTTCAATATTGTTTTGTTGGATGATTCAGCTTGGTCGTTGGCGACGTGATGGTATGGCGTGGAGAGTATTCTTTTGATGTGCCACTTCTCAAAGAATTCGACAACCTGTTTCCTAGTGAATTGAGGTCCGTTGTAACAACTGATTTCCTAGGGAATGCCGAAGCGGCATACAATGTTCCTCCATATAAAGGCGATCACTCCTTGTTCACGTATATGAGAGAATGCACCTGCTTCTACCCATTTAGAGAAATAGTCAGTTAAAACCAAAAGAAGTTGGACATTACCTCGTCCTGCGGGGAGTGGGCCTACGATATCCATCCCCCATTTGATGAAGGTCCACGACGACGTGACTGAGTGGAGGTGTTCTCCCACCTGATGGATCATGGGGGCGTGATCGGATCCTACCTACACCACTATAGAATGGCAAGGAGGGGTCGATGTAGCTTTTACCCGATAGGATCGGGATCGAAATCCACAGGGAGTTAGAATATTGGAGTTGGGTTCCTATTCGACTTAGCTATGTATCTTGTCTTTAATTAATCTTCTAATCATAAATTTGTTTGATTCTATACTAAGTGTATTGCTAATAATTACTAAGATTAAGCTAAGTATAATATTTTTGTAAGGTTTTTCTCAGTTTATGAAAGGCACTAGGGAAGCGACTTATACCTAGGCGATTATCTAACGGTATCTAGAAATTAGGACAAACTTGTTGTACCTGGGTTCGTGATATAACCTCACACTCAATTACTCACCCTATACCTCTCAGTAGTTTGGGTGACTTTGCCCGAATTGGCTTTCTCAAGCCTAATTGGGTGTTTCAATAGTGCAAGTGAAATTAACTCAAGTCGGGTAGTACTATCTCTAGGTTTTACCCTTTTAATTGGGGCTATCAATCTATTGAATTCCCCCAATTCATTGTTAGCCTATTTTACCTAGACTTGGGTCTCTTTCTCAAGAATAACCCTAGTCAAAATAGCATGAATTAATGTTTGCAACTACCAATTCAACAGATAAATCATGAAACAAACTAAATATCACTAACCCATAAACAAATAAGCCCAAAAATTAAAGACCCATTAGATACCCACACTAGGTTTGGGTCACAACCCTAGCTAATGGGTTGGCTACTCATATTCAAGGTAGAAATCAAAAGCGTAGATGAAATTATAACCATAAATGTTAAATACAAAGATAAAATCTAAGGTTATGAGCTAAAGATACTCTAAAATTACTCAAAAAGGGAAAAAGGCTAATGTTCACAAACAATACAAAACATAAGATAACCTAAAAATGTGAAAAAGATTTATTTATACACATCTAAAATTACTGGACAAAAATGCCCCTACAGAGGTTCCGCTGTCAGCGGAAAAACAGGCGCCCCAGCGGATTTACTTTCGCGGCCGCGCAATTACAAGCGCGGACCGCACTTCTCCAAAAGTGGACTTCATGTAACCTCTCTGAACTTTGATTCCTCTCCCAGCGAAATTCTGATCGCTTCAGCGGTAGGAAATAGCGCGACCACGTAAAATAAGCGTTGACCACATTTCATGATTTTCCCAAGTTTGCTAACTCTCTGATCATCCATTACCACTCTCAACGGAATTTCTGCCGCGACCGCGCCAATGGCTTCGCGACCGCGCTTTTGTGACGCTGTCAGCGCTCCCCTTTGAGTCCAAAATCCAACTCTCTTAACCTAGTTCTGCGGCCTCCCTCAGAATTCCGCCTCAGCCGTCAAACTTCCGCTACAACGTGAAACTGGCGTTGTCACCGCTCTGGTGAGTTCAGGGTCTTTGTAAGATTGGTCCCTTTTTAGGTTTTTTTGTCCTCTTTGCCTCATTTTTTACCAAAACCTGTAAGTAAACACCTTGAGTTAGTTTTCGGGAATACCTTAGCGCAATTTTACCCCAAAACCTAAGCAAAAGAGAGTAAAT
This sequence comes from Nicotiana undulata, assembly GCA_005239495.1. Lineage (NCBI taxonomy): Eukaryota > Viridiplantae > Streptophyta > Magnoliopsida > Solanales > Solanaceae > Nicotiana > Nicotiana undulata. Next base: position 16,939 of record ML252369.1, read on the forward strand.
ATTAGGCTAAAATCCCTAATTATCAACTCCCCCAAACTTAAGCTTTTTCTTGTCCTTAAGCAAACAAGGTAATTCCCACATCCACAAGACAAAGAAAGTAGAATTTCAGTTGTCCTAAAGTAACTTCATCAAGCTTCAATTGGGACTAACAATTAACCTTAACACAAATGCATTATTGACAACATTATGCAATGACTTTCTGAGTTCCATAGATCTTATGTGACACAAAAGCTTCACGAGTTGACTCAATTCATCAAAGAGATTCTCTCTCTCACATAGGTCACTGTAGATCCCAGACTCTTTCTCATCTACTCTCCATGAGCTCATCTCACCTCATAGAATGTACGCTCAAAACAGGGATTATCAAGAAGTGCGCTCATCACTCTCAAAAGAATGCCACAATTCCGGTTGTAAGAACCATAGGCTTGCCCCTCATGTAAATCACCACTAATGTAAGCTCACTCAACTTGAAATCCTATATGGCTTTAACGGGATATAATGAAGGCTTTTTGGATCAAATTCGAACATAATGAACTATAATTGAAACATCTTTCCTTAAGCACTCCATTTTCATAATTTGGATCATGTTTTTCTTGACTCTTTGAGTCATTTTCTTCTTCCTTGGGGGAACTAGAGAGACACATTGTCGCTCTTTCTTCTATTTGACGCTCATTTTTCTCCTTTTCTCAACATTCCAAGCCTTTCGACATTGTTTCATTGAATCCTTTCAACCTTTACTTTTCCTTTTGACATGTTTGTTTTTCGGATTTTCATCCTTTTCCTTGCTTTTCCTTTTCATCAATTCTTTTTGTTCTTTGAACCTTTCATCACTTTTCACTTCCTTGTCTATCCCCCAAACTTATGTTTTTGACTAATGTTCATCATGAATGCTAAGGAAAGATTGGGTGCCAAGAGATGGTCATTGTAGAACGGATGAAGGCTTGTGATGCGGTTATTGAACGAAAAGGCTCAGGCTCAAAGGGGTTGACTAGAGATATTATAATGGTAGGCTATGGAAGTCTTCAAATTCAAATGGGACCAAGGAGAGCCTATAATCACTTCTCAAGTCGAGCTACACTTAGGAGTTCGCCTTGAAAAACATTTGGGGCAAGTTCTAGACTTGTTGGCACGGTACTTGGGAATGCAATTCAAAACCTCACCTCTCAAGCCACAGGATTGTTAAAGAGAATAGAGTCGAGGGCCCACAAAAACCTTAGCTTAGATTGAAAACTCACATATGGCTACAAACACCACTTGATGACAATTTTAGAAAACTCAAGATTTTAAGGGTCACAACTAGAGTTAGCCTCTTTCACAACTTGTCTCTAACCATGAGGTCAAAGGTAAATATGATGGTGCCAAGTGAAACTTACTTGAGTCACATTTATTCATTACTACCAAATAAAAGACAAACAGAAACAAAAAGAAAAACATGCTCAATCCCTTAAGAAGGTCATCACGCCATCCATCGCAGGGAAGAGACACCCGGCTCACACAAATTCCACCCTTAGATAGAACCGTGGCATTAAGAAAACCAAAGGCTTATTGATCACGAAAAAGTAAAAAGAAGCTATAAGTTCAAAAATAAGCTACTAAAGGAAATAAGAAACTAAACTATAAAGGAAAATTATAAAAGAAATTAAAAATACGAAAAGTAAAATGAATATGTACAATAGGGGATTAAGCCGAATATACATAAGAGGGGAATGAATATATACATGGAAAAGAAACTTTCTATACATACCAAAAACAAAAAAGTACGGACGAGGAATAGCAAATAAAGAAAAGAAAATAGTGTCGAGAGTTATTACAGACCAAAAATTATCCAAATACCCAAATCATCAAATGAGCACCCCCCCCCCCCCCCCCCCCCCCCCAAAAAAAAAAAA
>ML252369.1:19018-59575 GCA_005239495.1 Nicotiana undulata
CCCCCCCCTCCAAATAAAAATTAGCATTTCCCTCAATTCTAAATGCAAAAAATAGAATAGGGGAAGGGTAGAGAGTAAAAGAGAACTCCCTAAGATGCCTCTGTCTTCATAGGAGCTGGGTCACTAGGTGGGTCAATGGCAGGATCCTAGGGCTGGGCTGATGCATCTCCCTCAGGCTCCTCCAGCTGGATCTCCAAATCCTCAGTCTGAGGGATCACCCTTATCCTCACTGGCGCACTGGTAGCCTCTTGGTCTGGCATCTGCGATGGATGCGTTTTCTGAGCTGCAGGGGCAGACACTCCTATGAGCAGATCAAGGGGGATATCACCTGTTGTAGTGAGCTTGGCCACTTCCTTCTTTAGCTCATCTTGTCTCTTCTTCATACTCTTCACCGACTTACCAGGGACTTGATTTCCTTCTCATGTGCACCCATGGATTTCGGGATTTTCTTCTGGTTTTCAAATAAACTCTTCAGAGTTTCCTCCAATGATGGAGGCAACTGGATATGGGTTGGGGCTGCCTGGGCTGCTACGGTAGTGGATAGAGCATATAGCTTTGATTAGCTACCTGCAGCCAATTGCTGACACCTACCAGTGTCTGGTTTACCCTCAGAGCAGTCTTAGGGTAAACTGAAGAAGAAGGCACTGAGGTAGGAATGGAGACTGATGGTCCGGTAGGAGGTTGTGGCATGACAACAGAAGATTCCTCAGCAGTAGAAGGATCTGAACCTGTGGGACGGTGGCTTTGCTCTTGGCCTTGGGGTTGTCTGGGCCTTTCAAACTGTACCAGGAAAAGGGCAACTTTGGATTCACCTTAGTGTCATAATTCCTTCCCTCTACTCCCTGGTCCTGGAAGTACATAGTAAGGAAGTTTGGGAATGGATATGAATGCTCACCCTTTTTGATCGTCAATCACCCTTTCCATGATATTCCCGACATTTATGAGGAAACCCACCATAATCTCCCCCACAATAAGAACACGGGAAAGTGACATGTCACTATCATGAGTGGTGGGGTCGATCCTGCTGCAAACAAATATGGCCCAACCCTTTGCCTCGAAACTCAAAGTGTTCCTGAGGATAGGAACCCCTGTTGTCAGCCACGCTGGAGTAGTCCCCGGGAATAACAATCACAGAATCTAGCCAAGGACAAGATAACTCATCCACCTCCACATTATCCAGATATTAGGTATCATTCTTCATCGTTGAACCCAACATAATCATTGAGAGCTTGGCCATTGAACATAACCTTCTTGTTGCGGACTTTGGTCAGGTATGTGCCCTGTTTGATGTGGGCGACATTGGCATGGAACTCCTTGACCAGAAATTCATTGGCCTCTGGCAAGCTGTTAGTGAAGAACTTCCACCCCACCCTCTCGTTGAAATGCCTTTTTACGTTTGGGTTGTGGGGTAGAAGGTCCCGCTCAATGAAAGCTATCTCTAATGTGAGTGACCTTAGAGGCCACCACTCTCTGAATTTGTGATAAGATTTTTCCTCACGAACCGGTCTTTCCATTCTTCCAGATTCCGAGACCTCACTAATCCCCCCTGTCTGAGTATCACCACTCATACCCTCATCTGGGGCATCATCATTACTATCTAACTCTACTGGGGCAGGTGTGGTGGATGGAGCTGTTGTACTGGGGGCCGGAGGATGTGGAGAATCACTGAGTCCCAAGCTATCAGAAGAGCCGGATACAAAAGTGGACTCATAAATAAGACGCCGGGTTTAGGACTGTTCCTCTTCTTAAACTGGGCAGTTTCCCCCTCCGAAATTTCCCGAGAGGGGACATACTCGCTAGTCTGTGAGGTGTTTGGAGTGTGCCTCTGAAGAGTCTGCTTGTTGCCAATTATCCTTCTCGGGGCTAGGGGTGTTGCTCGTTGTTTTCCCCTACCCCATCCCCGAGAGGACTCTCTCCTTCCGGGTTGTTTATCTTGGCCTCCTATAGAACGAATCATTGTCTGAAAACATAATCAGTGAAACTCATTAGCAATGTTATTAAGTCAAGCATTAGATGCGAATGCAGATAATGGTTGCAGCGAAAAGGCCACCGCTGACAGCGGAAAATGAGGCGCCGCCGCGGAAAGCTGGGAATCAGACTACCTACTCTCTAAACTTATTCACCGCTGATCGCAGAAAATTGGGCTCGACCGCGTAAGTTCCACCGCTGACAGCGGAAAATGAACGCGGTCGCGATGTCGTTATAACACTTCTATAAACTTATCTTTCGTTGTCCGCCAAAAAACTATTGTGGCCGCATAAAGTTGACCGCTGACAGCGGAAATTCCACCGCGGCCGCGTGAAGTTATGAGTTCAAACTTTTTCAAAGCAGCACTCCACTGACAGCGAAATTTGGGTGAGGCCGTGAAATTTGAAAAGAACGGGTACTGACCAAAAGTTCATGATCTAGGGTTTATATTTCACAAAGAATTTGGAAATTATCAAGCAAAATTAAACACCCAAAACCCCATTAGGCATCGAAAAATCATTACCCATTCATTTTTATCACTTGGTTAAGCATGCTTATGATTTAGGCCTATAATAACCCTAACTAGAAAAAGAGGTAGAACTACAATTAAAATTGAGAGATTGAACATACCAGTAGCTAGATTTGATGTAGGAAGTAAACTTGTTAGATGAGATGAAGTTTAGATGTACAAGATGAGTATGATGAACAGTGAAAGGGGGTTGTGAAATGGTAGAGTGAGAAAAGTGTAAAAGGATGAGGGCATCTCTATTTATACTAAACCCTAGGCCCCACATCGCCTTACCTGGCGCGACAACGAAATTTTACCGCTGACCGCGCTTTTCACAAGCTGAAGCACTGAAGATGCCATTCTACCGCTGGAGGCGAAAAAATGACCAGGACCGCGGAATAGTGACCGGTGACCTCGAAATTCCAACCGCGAATGCAGATCAAACTTCAGAGAAGTAACATTTTGAGCTCAACAAATCCGCGCCTGCTTCCAAATTTCGCCCCCGCGTAAAGGCCACCGCTAACATCGGAATTTTGAGCGATGTCAGCGGTCCACTGCTCACTTAGGCATTTTCTCCAGTATGAGTCATGCAATGCATCAAACAATTACTACACAAATCTCACAACCAGTCAGTTCAAAAGAGCCTAATCTAAGAAGAAAAATCACTTGAGTTGCCTCCCAAGAAGCGCCTGATTTAACGCCGCTGCATGACGCAGGTTACCAACATAATAAATTGAACTTTATCAAAGCCATCATGTGGCTATCCTCAAACTTTCCCAAGTAATGCTTCACACGATGCCCATTCACCCGGAAGATTTCACCATTTTTGTTCTTTAAGTCAAAGGCACCAAAAGGTATTACATGCACAACCTCGAAGGGACCACTCCATTTGGACTTTAGCTTGCGCGGAAACAGACGCAACCGGGAGTTGAAGAGAAGGAAAAAATCACCCTCTTTGAATTCCTTGTTCTTGTCATATTTATCATGCAAGTATTTCATCTTCTGCTTGTACAATGATGAGCTTGAATAGGCATGAAACCGAAATTCGTCAAGCTCATTGAGATGTTCAACCCGGAGATTTGTTGCAATGTCCCACTCAAGATTTAACCTCTTCAAGGCCCATAATGCTTTATGTTCCATCTCAACCGACAAGTGCCACGCTTTTCCAAACACCAACCAGTATGGAGACATACTTATCGGAGTCTTAAATGCAGTCCTATAAGTCCATACTAGTGCATCATCTAGCTTCCTTGACAAATCCGTTCTATTGGCATTCACAGTCTTGGACAAGATGCTTTTGATTTCCCTATTTGGAACCTCCACTTTCCCACTAACTTGAGGATGGTAAGGAGTAGATACCTTGTGATTGACACCATATTTAGCAAGCGAAGCATCAAATTCCCTAGTACAGAAATGAGACCCCCCATCACTTATAATTGCCCGAGGTGTCCCAAACCGTGTGAAAATGTTCTTCTTGAGAAAATCTACTACACTCCGGGCTTCATTGTTGGGTAAAGCCATGGCCTTGACCCACTTTGAAACATAATCAACCGCCACAAGAATGTTAGTATTACCACACGAACTAACAAAAGGGCCCATGAAGTCTATGCCCCACACGTCAAATATGTCAACTTCAAGAATAGTTGTGAGGGGCATTTCATCCTTCTTTGATATTCCTCCCGCTCTCTGAAACTCATCACATCTCTTCACAAGCTCACTAGCATCTCTATACAAAGTTGGCCAATAAAAACAACAACTCAAAACTTTGGAAGCTATCCTCGCCCCACTGTGATGACCACTGTAGGGAGAGGAATGACAAGCATCAAGAATGCTAATTTTCTCCTGCTCTTGGTCACACATGCGAATCACTCCATCATTGCAAATTGTAAACAAGTAGGGCTCATCCCAATAATAGTCCAAATTGTCCCGTTTAAGCTTCTTCCTTTGGTTGGAAGAGAGCTCACACGGGACAATGCCGATAACAAGAAAATTGGCATATCATTCATGGAGACCGAGAGGAGTTTCTCATCCGGGAAAGCATCATTAATTTCAATACCATCTTTTGGCCTCCCTTGCTCTTCTAGCCGGGACAAATGATACACAACCTGATTTTCACTACCTTTCCGGTCAATAATCTCGAGGTCAAATTCTTGAAGCAACAAGACCCATCTCATCAGTCTAGCTTTGGAGTCCTTCTTTGTCATCAAATACCGGAGCGCCACATGATCGGTGTGAACAATCACTTTGGCGCCCATGAGATAAGGCCTAAATTTCTCCATTGAAAACACAATGGCCAACAATTCCTTTTCTGTCACTGTATAATTAACCTGGGCATCGTTCATAGTTTTGCTAGCATAGTACACTGGGTGAAATATCTTGTTCACCCGTTGACCTAAGACCGCTCCTACCGCAACATCATTTGCGTCGCACATAAGCTCAAAGGGTGAGCTCGAATTTGGTGCGGTAATGATTGCAGTGGTTGTGAATTTATACTTCAAGATCTCAAAGGCCTTATGCATTCTTCATTGAAATCAAACCTTGCATCCTTCTCTAATAGATTTCATAGGGGATTCACCACTTTGAAAAAGTCTTTAATGAACCTCCGGTAGAAACCCGCATGCCCAAGGAAACTTCTAACTCCCTTAACGGAAGTCGGAGGAGAAAAATTTGAGATCACTTCTATATTAGCCTTGTCTACTTCAATTCCATCTTTTGAGATCTTATGGTCGAGGACAATGCCCTCCTCGACCATAAAATGGAATTTTTTTCCAATTCAACACAAGATTAGTTTCTTCACACCAGGCTAAAACCTTATCAAGATTTTGCAAGCATTATTCAAATGAGTCTCCAACCACACTAAAGTCATCCATAAAGACTTCAAGGAAGTCCTCCACCATGTCCGTAAATATGGCCATCATGCATTGCTGAAATGTAGCGGGTGCATTACACAATCCGAACGACATCTTAGAGAATGCAAAAGTCACGTACGGGCAGGTGAATGTAGTTTTCACTTGATCTTATGGGTCTATAAGAATCTGATTGTAACCTGAGTACCCATCCAAAACACAATAGAAGGCCCGCCCAGCAAGTCTATCTAACATCTGGTCCAGAAATGGCAATGGAAAGTGATCCTTTCGGGTCACCTTGTTCAGCTTCCTATAGTCCATACATACCCTCCAACCAGTCACAGTCCGAGTAGGGATCATCTCATTCTTTTCATTTTCACCACGGTCATACCCCTCTTTTTTCGGAACACACTGCACCGTTGAAGTCCAAGCACCATCTGAGATTGGATAGATAACCCATGCATCAAGCCATTTGATGATCTCTTTTTTGACCACCTCTTGAATTGACTCGTTCCACCTCCGTTGATGTTCCACAGACGGTTTTGCATCATCTTTAATAATAATTTTATGCATGCAAAAGGCGGGGATTATGCCTCGAATATCAGTTAAGGTCCATCCAATTGCTTTATTTCTCCTTTGGAGCACTTCAAGAGTTGAGTTTACTTGTACTTGGGTTAAGAAAGATGAAAGAATAACAAGTAATGTAGAAGAAGGTCCCAAGAATTCATACCTGAGGTGTGATGGGAGAGGCTTCAACTCCAAAGTTGGTGGCTCCTCGATCGAGGTCTTTGTCGGTGGAGTCTTCGATTTTCCAAGTCCAAGGATAGATTACGGGGACCATAAGAATAGGATCCCATTCCTTGCAATGCATTAGTACACTCAACCAAGCCATCCGTCACATCATCCTCATGGTTTAACAAGACTGCTTCCATGGGATCTTCCACATTGATCATTGGGCTTGTATCATCAATTATCACTTCCGTCACTAAGTCCACAAAAGAGCAAACCTCGGTACTATTTGGTTGTCTCATTGACTTGCACACGTGGAAGACAACTTTTTCATCGTCCACCCGGAAGGTGAGCTCACCGGATTCAACATCCACCAAGTCCTTCCCGGTAGCAAAGAACGGCCTTCCCAAGATTATAGGCACCTCGTAGTCCACCTCGCAATCGAGGATCAAAAAATCAGCAGGCAAGATAAACTTGTCGACCCTCACAAGAAAATCATCAATAATACCAAGGGGTCGCTTCATATTTCTATCCTCCATTTGTAGTCTCATTGAAGTTGCTCGTGGTTGACCAATAACCAAAGTTTTGAAGATGGAGTAGGGTATCAAATTTATACTAACACCCAAATCACATAATGCCTTTGCAAAGTCTGCACTTCCAATGGTACAAGGGATAGTAAATGCGTCGGGATCTTCTAGTTTGGGAGTCATCGAGTTCACAATGGCACTAACTTAGTGGGTCATTTTGACGGTCTCGCATTCCATGGATCGCTTTTTAGTCACCAAGTCTTTCATAAACTTGGCGTATCCCGACATTTGCTCAAGAGCTTCCACTAATGGAACGTTGATGGACAAGCTCTTCATCATTTCTATGAACTTCTTGAATTGAATTTCACTTTTCTGCTTTTTCAATCTTTGAGGATAAGGAGGAGGAGGCCTAGGCAAAGGTGCCTTGGATTTTGGAACCACCGGCTCCAGAATGTCTATCACGTGTTCTCTAGATGTATTCACGTCATTTTGTGATTCCTCCTCATTGTCATTGATATCAATCCTCACTTCACCATTCACTTTCTCTTCACTCACTTGCTCTTCACTCACTTGCTCAACCAAAATAGGAACATCATCATTTTGCATTTCATCATCATCACACACAACTCTCTTTTGCTTGGAGGTACTTGCCTCACCACCTCGACCACTCATTGTTGTCACCGCCATTGCATGTCTGGTATTATTATTGTTCCATCCCTTCGGGTTTACTATCGTGTCACTAGGGAGTGCCCCCTTAAGGAGAGTGTTCAATGTTTGCAATATTTTCCCCAATTGGACTTCAAGATTGCGGATGGAGGTAGTGTGGGAGGCAATTTGAGCATCAAAATCAGCAGTCCTCTCCATCATCTGTTTGAACATATTCTCGATCCGGACCATATCATTACTTGACAAACTTTGGCCTTGAGATTGATACGGAGGAGTATTGTTGGGTTGTTGATACAATGGGGGTCTTTGAAAGCTCAGCCCCCGATTGCCATTTCCACCCCTAATTGTTGTTATTACCGTTCCAATCGTTGTTTCCACCCCAATTCTGATTATTATTCCCCCAACTGCTTGAGTTGTTGTTCCGGTTTCATTGCCCTTGATTGTTCCAATTTTGATTATTCCCTTGAGATCTCCACTGTTGGTTTGGGGCATTGCTCCGCTGCCCTTGGTAGTTATTTGCATACATCATATCCTCACTCCGGTCATCATATGAATCATCATTGTTGTATCCACTTACACCTTGCTCACTTTGATCATTTTTGCCTTGCATTTGTTGTCCACATTGTCTTCTCATGTTGACCATTAGATTGACCCCTTCCATTGCATGTAATTTCTTTGGTCCTTGGATTTGCTGAAGCTGTGCTTTGCCAAGTTAGTTCATAGTTGTTGTTAACTCAGCAATGGCTTGTCCATGGTCTTGAAGTTCCTTATGAAGATTTATCACATTCGGATCACCTTGAGGAACGTTTGTTCGACTTTGCTACGCTAAAGAAGTGTCAGTCATTTCATCAAGAATATCACATGCTTCATCATAAGACAGCTTCATGAAATTTCCCACAGCCAATTGGTTCACCACATATTGATTGGTCGTGTTTATACCCCGGTAAAATGTTTGTTGGATCATAGCTTCTATCATGTCATTATTGGGGCATTCCTTGACCATCGTTCTATATCTCTCCCAAATCTCATGGAGGAGTTCATTTGGTTCATGTTTGAATGCTAAGATTTTATCCCTTAAAAATTCCATATGTCTGGGTGAGAAAAACTTGGCAATAAACTTGTTCGCCAACTCATCTCACGTAGAGATGGAATGGTTTGGGAGTCGTTCAAGCCAATCCAATGCTTTCCCTCTAAGAGAAAAAGGGAACAGTCTAAGCCTCATAGCATCCTCCGACACATTTGTTTGCTTGCTTCCCTAACAGGTATCCACAAATCCCTTTAAGTATTTATAAGCATTCTGATGGGGAGCACCCGTGAAATACCTTCACTGCTCCGATAAAGTCAACATCACATTTGTAATTTGAAAATTGCTCGCCCAGATTCGGGGTGGGACAATCGCACTAGCATATCCTTCATTTGGAAGCACTCGAGGAGCTGCTCTTGGAGGAGGTGGGGGAAGGTCTAGGATATTTTCATTGTACTGACGGACTCTTCTTTGAGCTTGAGGTACTAGATGCACCTCATCATCCCCGTTATCATCTACCTCCTCCCCCGGTATAACATTGCCGAGAGGATCAACCATGTGTACCTAAAGCGATTAAACACACAAGTTAGTAAAATAGAAGGAAAGAAAAATAATCTACACAACTAGTCAAATAGATATCCAACACCGTTTAACTCCCCGACAACGGCACCAAAAAGTGATCGTCTCCTACCTACACCACTATAGAATGGAAATGAGGGGCCGATGTATCTTTTACCCAATAGGATCGAGATCGAAATCCACTGGGAGTTAGAATATTGGGGTTGGGTTCCTATTTGACTTAGCTATGTATCTTGTCTTTAATTATTCTTCTAATCATAAATTTGTTTGATTCTATACTAAGTGTATTGCTAATAATTACTAAGATTAAGCTAAGTATAATATTTTTATAAGGATTTTCTCAGTTTATAAAAGGCACTAGGGAAGCGACTTATACCTAGGCGAGTATCTAACGGGATCTAGAAATCAGGACAAACTTGTTGTACCTGGGTTCGTGATATAACCTAAGGGTCAATTACTCACCCTATACATCTCGGTAGTTTGGGTGACTTTTCCCGAATTGGCTTTCTCAAGCCTAATTGGGTGTTTCAATAGTGCAAGTGAAATTGGCTCAAGTCGGGTATTACTATCTCTAGGTTTTACCCTTTAATTGGGGCTATAAATCTATTGAATTCACCCCAATTCCTTGTTAGACTATTTTACCTAGACTTGGGAGTCTTTCTCCAGAACAACCCTAGTAAAAAAGGCATAAATCAGTGTTTGCAACCACCAATTCAATATATAAAGCATGAAACAAGCCAAATATCACTAACCATAAACAAATAAGCCCCAAAAATTAAAGACTCATTAGATACCCACACTAGGTCTGGGTCAAAACCCTAGTTAATGGGTCTAGTTACTCATATTCAAGGTAGAAATCAAAAGAATAGATGAAATTATAGCCATAAATGTTAAATACAAAGATAAAATCTAAGGTTATGAGCTAAAGCTACTATAACATTACTCAAAAGGGAAAAAGGATATTGTTCTCTACAAAACATAATATAACCTAAAAATGTGAAAAAGAACTATTTATACGCAGCTGAAATTACTGGACAAAAATGCCCGTACGGAGGTTCCGTTGTCAGCGGAAAAACAGGCGCCCCAGCGGATTGACTTTCGCAGCCGTGCAATTATGTTTTGAACTTCATGTAACCTCTCTAAACTTTGATTCCGCTCCCAGCGGAATTCTGATCGCTTCAGCAGTAAGAAATACCACGACCGCGCAAAATAAGCGCTGACCGCGTTTCATGATTTTCCCAAGTTTGCTAACTCTCTTATCATCCATTAACGCTCTCAACGGAATTTCCACCACGATTGCGCCAATGGATTCGCGACCGCTCTTTTGTGACGCTGTCAGCGGTCCCTTTTGAGTCCAAAATCCAACTCTCTTAACCTAGTTCCGCGATCGCCCTCAGAATTCCGCCTCAGCGGTCAAGCTTCCGCTACAACGTGAAAGTGGCGTTGTCAGAGCTCTGGTGAGTTCAGGGTCTTTGCAAGATTGGTCCCTTTTTGAGTTGTTTTGGCCTCTTTGCCTCATTTTTTACCAAAACCTGCAAGTAAACACCTTGAGTTAGTTTTTGGGAATACCTTAGCGCAATTTTACCCCAAAACCTAAGCAAAAGAGAGTAAATATTAGGCTAAAATCCCTAGTTATCAGGGCGTACTTTTGGCACGGTTCACACTTTTTAACAAAATTAGCTGCTTCCACTTTTATTGTGTGCCAGTAGTAGCCTGTTGTATGAGACATCTGACTAGGGCTCGATTACCGGTGTGGGATCGGCAATGACCCTCGTGGACTTCTTCTAGTACACACCTTGTTTAGTTTGGTCCAAATCATTTTGCTAGAGGGCCGTCATATGTTCTCTTATATAGGTCGTTGTTAATGATGTTGTACCTGGCTGCTTGCATTCGAAGCTTTTTGGCCTCTTTTTTTTCCGTTTGGGAGCACTCCGTCGTGCAGGTAGGCGATAATTCGGTTGCGCCAGTCACAAATAAGGTTAATAGTGCGTACCTCGATTTGACCGATGGTTGAGTCGAGGAGTGTGACTACGTTCTCTTTTCCGTTTATGTTTCTGGTAACTGTTGCCAATTTGGCAAGGCCGTCTGCCTCGATGTTCTGCGCTCGAGGTATCTGATCGAGCTGGCATTCATAGAACTCGAGAAGCAGCTTGCAGATCTCGGCCTGGTATTTTTGTAGCCTTTGTTCCTTGATTTGGAAAGTCCATGTGACTTGATTGACGACGAGTTATGAGTCAAATCGTAGGACGACCCGTCGTGATCCGTATTTGAGGGACAGTTTTAATCCTGCAATCACGGCCTCATACTCGGCCTCATTGTTAGTCATATCGGGACACTGTATGGACGGGTGAATTACTTCGCCTGTCAGGACCTCGAGTACGAGTCCCAATCCAGATCCTAACATGTTGGAGGCGCCATCGGTATATAGAATTCATAGGTCGTGTAATTTGGGAGAAGTACTAGTGGCTTCCCTTTCGACCTCGGGCATTATTTAAGCACTTAAATCGTCGATGAAGTCAGCGAGTACTTGCAAATTTATCTCTGTTCACGGATAATAGATTATATCGTGCTCGCTTAACTCGATGGCCCATTTAGCCAACCTACCCGACAACTCGGGTTTATGTAGGATACCCCTTAGGGGAAAGGTCGTGACCACCGAGATGGGGTGGCATTGGAAATAAGATCTAAGCTTTCGTGAAGCTACGACTAAATCCAGGGCCAGATTTTTGAGGTAAGGGTACCTCGTTCGGCGTCGACCAGAGTTTTGCTAATGTAATAGATTGGAGGTTGCGTACCTTTGTTTTCGTGGACCAAGATTGCACTCACTGCAACGTCGGATACTGTAACGACTCGACTGGTCGTTTTGAGAGTTTAAGCTTCGTTCAGTGGTATAAGGTCATAATCAACTTCACATTATGTATATCGACCTGTGTGCGTGGTTAGATTCAGTTGCCGGATAATCCGGAGTCGAATTGGAAAGAAAATTCTCATTTCGGAAGCCTTAAGTTGGAAGAATCAACTAAGATTGGAATTTTGACTAAACAGCCTCCAAATCAGGATTTGAAGGTTCCAGCAGATTCGTATGATGATTTCGGACTTGGGCGTATGTTCGGACCGGGATTTGGATAACCCGAGAGCATTCCGGCGTATATTATGGAAGATAGCATTTTAGAAGAATTTCATAAATCTGGGTTGAAAGGCATTTCAGTGATATAGATGTTAGTTTGGGATTCCGAGCCTGGGAATATCTCCGTATGGTAATTCTGGAGTTGGGAGCGCGATCGAAAGTGAATTATGATGTCCGTAGGTTATTTTGAAGTCATTTGGTTAAAGATAGAAAATTGAAAGTTTTTAAGGAATCCGACCGGAAGTGGAACTTTTGATAGCGGGGTCGGAATGCGATTCTGAAAGTTGGAATAGGTTCGTAGTGTCATTTGTGACGTGTGTGCAAAATTTCAAGTCATTCGGACGTGGTTTGGTAAGTTTCGGCATCGTTGGCGAATTTTGGAAGTTTAGAAGTTCTTAGGCTTGAATCCGAGGTTGATTCGGTGTTTTGGTGTTGTTTTTGGTTTTTCAAAGGTTCGACTAAGTTTGGGTAGTGATATATGACTTGTGGTAATTGTTGGCTGAGGTCCCGAGGGGCTCGGGTGGGTTTCGGATAGATATGGATTGTGTTGCGCTCGTTTTTGAGGTTTCGGCGTCATTTCTTCAAGCATAATTGGTACCACATTAAGCAAATGAGCTCCAATTTCTGTTTTGATTGAAGAATTAGATCCGTATCATAATTACAGAGTTATAGCAAAAAGAATCATCAAATTTGGACATCGTATGAGGAAGTTATGCTCATTTTAGTGTCGGAGAAGAGAGCTGGTGCTGGTGTTTCGCAGGTGCGAGTTTGGGTCCGCACCCGCGGAGCCGCAGGTGCGAAAAATGTTCCGCATGTGCGGAAATTACAGCTGGAAATGCGCAGGTGCGGGTATTTTGGTCGCGGGTGCGAAATCCCTGGGTATAGAAAAAAACAGACCGCGTCATTTAGTATTTTGAGCATATCTTGAGTTCTAGAGCTCCGATTGAGGTGATTTTTGCGGTGTTATTCTCGTATTTTCATCGGGTTCAGTATATAAGTATTATTTTTGCATTTTAATATGATTACAAAAGTTCATTTTTTGAATTAATCCATGTTTTGATTGGGGGAAATTGGGGGTTTTGAAAGAAAACTTCAAAAAATGAAAAATCATGATTTGACGGACCAAATGACATCGGAATTTGATAAATTTGGTATGTGTGAAATCGTATCGGAATGGGTAATCGAATTTTGTAAAATTTATCGAGTTCCAAGGTGCGGTCCCGGGGGTCAACTTTTAGGTCGATTTTTATAAATTAGTAAAGATTGAAACTTTATTATTTGGAATAGTTCCTTATAAATTTTATGTGTGTTCTGAAGTTGTTTTGGTTGAGTTTGAGCCGTTCGGAGGTCTTTCCGCCCGAGAAGTCCATTTTTGAGTACCCGGTTGTCGTCTTTGAGGTAAGTATCTTGCCTAACCTTGTGTGGGGGAACTCCCCCTTAGGGTTGAGTCTTATTTGTTGAATGTAGTCCGTGTATGCGAGGTGACGAGTGTGTACTCGGAATTATTTGCTAATAGATTGACCTTTTAGGATTCGTAGGTCCTTATGTTACCTGTGTATGAGTTGTAATTGTTATAATTGAATCCTTGGTTGTTTACTTCATCCTTTCCTGCTTAAATTAGAATTACTTGCTTTTGGATTCCTTCGTTGGCTATTTGATCTTAATTGACTTAACTGAATATTTTATTGCTCTCACCTCCATGCTATATTTGCTTTCTAAAACTGCTCAATTGTCTATATTAGTGTTATCTAGCTTATAGTTGTTTAGTCGTAGTTAGAACAGTCGTTTCGTTAGAGTCAAGCATGCCCGCGAGTCTTACATTGTGATTTATACAACTTTTTCTCTTATGTGCTACTTGGGTCTAATTGATGAATAATTATGTTGCTGATGTTTTCTTGATGTCGCCTATTACTGGGCCTTCGTTTGAGCTGAGTTTTATTCCGTAAAGTTAATTGCTTAGGCGATATTGGTTATAGTTGTTTTGCCCTTGCCGGGATGGTATTATTTTTCATTGTTGACTCCCTTGCCGGGATGGTGTGTTTTCTATTATTGCTTTGATGTTATGGTATTGGCTCCATTGTTGATTCCCTTGCTGGGACATTGTGATTTATGGTTCCTATAGTTGATATGTTTCGTCGATTTATTTAACGCACGAGGGGACATGCCGTGCCGATTGTTTATTATTGATCGCACGAGGGGACATGCCGTGTCGATTGGTTATTATTTATCGCACGAGGGGACATGCCGTGTCGATTGTTTATTATTTATCGCACGAAGGGACATGCCGTGCCGATTGTTTATTATTTATCGCACGAGGGGACATGTTGTGCCGATTGTTTATTATTTATCACACGAGGGGACATGTAGTGTTGTAAATTATCCTGTAAATTCTTAGATAGATGTAGTGTTCGGTTACTTCTATATTCATGTTAATTATTTTTGTAGACCTTTGGTGTATTGACTAGTCCTCGTCACTACTCCACCGAGGTTAGTCTTGATACTTACTGGGCACCGCTATGGTGTGCTCATACTACTCTTCTGTGCATTTTTGTTTGCACAGATCCAAATTTTGATTGTTAGTAACTGCGCAGATGATTGTTGAGGAGACTCAAGGTAACCTGTTGCTGCGTTCGTAGGCTTCGGAGTCACCTTCCTTGTATTATTATTCATACACTGTCATATTTATTTCCAAAACAGTTGTATTTAGAAGTCGTAGGAGATTCGTAGAGCTTATGACTTATATTACCGGTTTTGGAAAAACATTGTAAATTCGGTCAAGGTTTTTATATCTAGACTGTTAGTGTTCCTTTACTCATTGTTGTTATTATTAAATGTTAGGCTTACCTAGTCTCTAGGACTAGGTGCCATCACGATACCCAATGGAGGGAAAATTTGGGTCATGACAGACACGACCTAGTAGATTAGGAGGGATTCTCCGGGTTCCGCCTTAGCAAGCAGCAAGGGCGAGGACAAGTATGCTTTTAATTCTCTTAGGGCGTTAACTCACTCGGAGTTCCATTGGAGTCCGTTGTCCTTTTTGAGTACGCCGAAGAATTTCTATCACTATCAGAGGATCGCGATATGAACCTCGATAGGGCGGTTATACGACCAATTAGCTTTTGCACCTACTTCTTGCTGGTCAAATTTTCAGGTATTCCCTCTATAGCCTTGATTTTGTGATGGTTAACTTCAATGCCTCTCTGCGATACCAAAAATCAGAGGAATTTCCTTGAGGTCATGTCGAAGGTGCATTTCTCGGGATTCAGCTTCATGACATACCACCTAAGTATGTCGAAATCCTGCCTCAAATGGTCGATGTGATCTTCTTTTCTTTTTGACTTGACCAACATATCATCTATATATACCTCCATCATTTTGCCGAGCTGCTCTTTGAACATTTTGGTTACTAGCCTCTGATATATTGCCCCTGCGTTTTTAAGTCCGAACGGCATGACTCTGTAGCAGTACGTCCCTTGTTGGGTGATGAAAGTGGTTTTCTCGTGGTCCTCCTCCTCCATGAGGATTTGGTTGTAACCTGGGTAGGCGTCCAATAAACTTAACAGCTCGTGCCCGTTGTTGCGTCGATGAGCTGATCAATGTGAGGCAACGGGAATGAATCTTTCAGGCAAGCCTTGTTCAGATCTGTGAAGTCCACGGACATGCGCCATTTCCTATTTTCTTTTTCACCATGACCACGTTGGCGACTAATTAAGGGTACTTCGACTACCTAATAGAACCGTATGCCAACAATTTTTCCACCTCTTCGCGGACGGCTTTGAAGGCAATTAAAATTTTATTGAATTTAAATTCATAAGAAGTTTGAATTTAATCTCAAATTAAATATATTTTAAATCCAAATAAATATTATGGGCTAATATAATTGGATCAATTATATAAATCCAACATATATGGATTAAATAAATAAGTCTTAATCCATTGGACTAGCCCATTTAATTGGGCTAAAGTGATGAGCCCACCTCATTAAGCCCAAGATATTATCTTCCTAGAGGCCCAGTTTGGTGCCACGTGTCAAATGACGTGGCATGCCAAGTCAAACGGAGGAGCCAATGGGATCATGCCATGTGTGAAAATGACAAGGCATGCCAAGTCAAATTAAAGGGCCAATGAAATCGTGCAACTTGTGGAAGTGACATGTTCTGGCCAATCAAATGCGGCCATGTCACACTTCAATTTGATTGGTTGGAAAGAGTTTGTTCTTATCACAACTCCTCCCTTCCACAACTATAAATAGCGGTCTTCATAACTCAGAAAAGAGACAAGAATTTATAATAAGAAGCAAGAGAGAGCTCGTGGATCAAACGCTGAAAATTCTCTACAAGTTTCAAGCTTCAAGCAATCAAGTTCAAGAAATCAAGTTCAAGCTCAAGAACGAAGAACTTAAGCTCAAGAAATCAAGTTCAACCTCGAGAACGATGAACATGTCAAGATTCAAGGAGTATGAGTTCAAATCAAAGTTCGTGCTAGTTGAATTCAAGATCATTGTTCGTGACAACAAATATAGATTCAATATCAAGCTCAAAGGCCCTTAAATTTATTTACTATTGGAAATAAGAATCAGAGGATTCATAATATTGTAACACTCAATTATTCGAAATAAGATACTACGATTGTTGCAATATTTTTCGGTCTTGATTTTATTTTCTCGACGCAAATTTATTGTCTACAAATTCTGGCACGCCCGGTGGGACAATCTCTACCTCTCATCTCAACTTTTCAATCACCAAGGTTCAAGAACAACGAAATGGCTTCCAAAAAATCAACTTCAGTTCAACTTCCGCCAAGGCTGCTAATTCCCAGTTCTATGCTGATGTGGAAAGCATCCTCAATGTTACCTTTGGAAGCTTTGGACCAGTTACGAGAAGCAAATCAATCTCGTTAGGAAAACAATAACCCCAAGTGTCATTCGCATCTACCCCTGTTGTTGGATCTTCATCCTCAAAAGGAGCAAGATTTTCCACAAACGCACCCGAAGAAGGAAGCGATGTTGCTGAAAAGATCAAGAAAACTCTTGCTCTTCTTGATCTCTTCGGATCCAAGCACTCTGTTGTGAAGGAATATGATGATGTTTCAAGTGATGGATCCTCCCCACTTACACCACATAACATGAGCCAAATAAGGATCAATCTGTGTGACAATCCATGCCACTCTCCATCAACCACAATAATCATGCAAGCATGTTGACAAACACTTCATCTGTGGAGGAGTAGTTGGAAAACTTGACGGAAGAATATGATGGCTTGACCAAATGCATGCAAAATCAAGATGCTAGAATTGAAGAGCTAACAGACAGGGTGGGAATCTTGATGGAAGAAGAATCCACCCATGCACTTGGAAAACTCCCAGAAGTTCAAGAGATTAATCCTCCCCTACGACAAGTTGCATCCGATAAGGCTATCCCTGTCTCATCTGAAGGGATGATTCCAATCGATCAACTGAAGGATTTCATCGAAGGAACTATTAAAAGCAAGTACGAAGTTTCTCCCAAGTCTTCCCTTACATACACAAAGTTGTACACTGCAAGGATTGATATGTTGAAGATGCCTGCTGGATATCAACCTCCAAAATTTCAACAGTTTGATGGCAAAGGCAATCCAAAGCAACATGTGGTTCACTTCGTTGAGACATGCACCAATGCTGGGATATATGGAGATTACCTCGTCAAGCAGTTTGTCCGCTCATTAAAAGGAAATGCTTTTGATTAGAACACGGACCTCGAGGCTGGATCTGTTGATAGTTGGGATCAACTAGAGCTAGAATTCCTCAATCACTTATATAGCACGAGACATACTGTGAGTATGATAGAACTTACAAAGACTCGTCAACGAAAGGGTGAACCAGTTATCGACTTTATCAATCGTTGGAGGAATGCAAGCCTCAACTGCAAAGACATGCTTAGTGAAGCTTCGGGCATAGATATGTGCATCCAAGGCATGCATTGGGGACTACGCTACATCTTGCAATGTATCAAGCCTAGAACATTTGAATAGCTTGCAACTCGTGCCCATGACATGGAGTTGAGAATGGCCTCCATTGGAAATGAAAGGTTGCCTATCTGTGAGACTCGCAAAGGGAACGACAAGCAAGAAGTCAGAAAATGGGACAAGTTTGTACCAAGATCTGAAAATAAAGAAGCTATGAGTGTCAACACATCACCTGTGAAGTTCACGACGAAGGTGAGCAAGAAGCAGAGTATGAAATTCATTTCGTTTCAAGATAGACCAAGTGGAAATCTGACTCTAAAAGAAATGCAAGAGAAAGAGTACCCATTTCTCGATTCTGATATGCCAGCTATTTTCGAAGAACTCCTCAATTTAAATCTCATTGAGCTTCCGGAGATGAAGCGTCTAAATAAAGCTGGGAAAATTGATGACCCAAATTACTGCAAATATCATCGACTTGTGAGCCACCCTCTGGAGAAGTGCTTTGTCTTCAAGGAAAAAGTTATGGACTTGGCTCGGTGAAAAGAAGATCATGCTTGAAGATGAGAAAGCAAGCGCAAACCAAGTCTCTATGAAGGAGCTAAAAGTTGATGATGGCATGAAAAACAAGAATGACGAGCCCATAACTAAAAGAGTTGAGGTGACTATTAGTAAAGCCAAAGATATTACTGAGGAGGTACAACCCAACACGAATAAATCTCATAGAGGGATTGCATCTTATGGCAAGAAAGTAAGTCCTACGCTCCAATATGTCCCTAAAAGGAAGAAAAACATGGGCGAATCATCTAATCTCCAAACCAACACGGTAAAGGAGTTAACTCTTCCAGGAAAACGAATTGAGAAAGTAAAGTTGTCCTTGAAGCCGTTTGCAGGGTTTATATCCCAAAATCGTTTGCAGAATGTGGCACTCCCTACAAAGCGAACAGATGAAGGTTTTGATCCTAGCACTTACAAGCTATTTGAAAACGCTAGATACAATCATAATGAGCCGTCAAAGTTAGGGAAGCTCCCATCAGAAGCTGCAACGAGGCAACCACGTGAAGGTTTGGGATACAAGAAACCGTCACCAATGCGCATCTCCATCAGAAGGGTGAGTAGTAATTACATCATTGTAGAAAATTAATCCGCCGCTTCTAACATACCTTCTGTCTTTGATCGACTTGGAAAATCAACTGTGAGAACTTCTGTATTTGAGAGATTGGGTCCATTAAATAAGGTGAATATGTTCCAGAGAAATTATCGAAATACAAGAACACCCGCTTCGCCCAAAATTCAGAAGATCTCTAAAGATTTCCAAAGTTTGGTTCCTTCTAGAATGAAGCGACAAACAAAAGTCATGGTTCCGTGTGGTGAAGTACTGAAGGTGAAGCCATACACTGCGGTCTACACTAAAGAACGTGATGAAGACAAAGAAAGTGTGGGTTCTTTGATAATTAGGGATTATAGTTCATTTTACACTCCTTCTTGCTTGAGTTTTGATTAAAATGTATACAAAATAGTCCTAAAGGCTTACATGTTGAACTTGTTTGCAGGGTTTGGTCAAAAGGTGATAATTAGTCAAAACCAGCTCAAAAAGGAGTGAAACATGCACAAGTACCAAGAACTAGTCCAAGCACAGTGCAATAGATCCACTGTGGCTGCATTCCATTTAGTGTGGTCCGCAGTGAGGAGATTCAGAGAGGTGAAATTTTCGGAAACTAAAGCATTGCGGCCGCAAATCATATTGTACGGACCGCAGTGGCCTCAACGCAGTCGCACTCGCTTTTGTGCGGTCCGCAATTATCAGATTCAGAGAGCTGGAAAAATTGAAGATTAATGTCAGTGCGGTCCGCAACCCATTTTGTGCGACCGCAGTAGATGCCACCGCGGTCGCGGTACATTTTATGCGTCCCGCGGTGGCCAAGTTCAGAGAGCATATTTTTTAAGCCAGAAAGCCTCACCATGGACGCACTCCATTTCGTGCGGTCCGCAGTACCCCCGTAAGGGTATTTTTGTCCAAAAAATTTGGTCTAGTATAAATACTTTCTTTTCCCATTTTTAGGTCAGCTTTTGTAATCTAAATTTGACAGGAGCTCATGAACATCAGTTTTAGACTATTTTGAGTAGTTTTATAGTGGGTTTATCATTGAGTCTTCAATTATTAGCTTGTAATTAAATTCTATGGGTTATTCTTCATCTACTTCTTTGGTTTCTTTCACTATCATGAGTAGCTAGACCCATTAGCTAGGTTTGTGTCTCAACCCTAGTGTGGGTATTTGATGGGTCTATTGATTTAAGGCTGAGATGTTTATGGGTAGTTGATATTTGGACTGATTGGTGTTTTCTATGTTAAATTAGTGGTTGCAAACACTAATTGGTGCCTATTTGACTTGGGTTCTTCTTGAGAAAGAGAACTTGAGTCTAGGAAAATCAGTCCAACAAGTAATTGGGATGTAATCAAGAGATTGATAGTCCCAATTAACGGGTTAAACCTAGAGATAGTAATAATCTACTTGATCTTATATTTCTTGCACAATTTTGACACCCAATTGATCGAGAGAGAGGCAATTAGTGCAAAGTCACTCAAGCTACCGAGAGGTATAGAGTGAGTATTTCTGTGCATTGGTTGTATCACAATCCCCAACATAACGTCTTTGCCTTAGGCTTTAGATCCCGTCAAGTATTCACCTAGGATAAAGTCACATCCCTAGTCCCTTTATCTATTGAGAAAACAGTCAAAAATATATTAGTTAGTTAACTTGTAATTTTGACTAGACTAAACTGTAGTTTAATCACAAAACCCTTTGATGATAAGTGCAACTGAGAACACAACGCACCATTAGATCACTTAGAACTCAACTCCCACATATATATCTCCCTTTGGAATTCGATCCCGACCCTTCGGGTAAAAGCTGCATTGACCCCCGTACTTTCCACTCTTTAGTGGTATAGGCGGGAGCCAATCACTTTTTGGCGCCATTGCCGGGGAGCTTTTACGGTGTTTATTATCTACGTGAATAGTGGTGTAGTGTGTTTTCCTTCCTTCTTTTGTTAACGTGTGTGTTGAATAAATTCAGGTACTAATGGCGAATCCTTTGGGTAATATTATTCCGGGGGGGGAGGTGTTTGACAATGGAGAAGATGAACTAAATCAAGTACCACCTCCAAGATGGGGCCGACATGCCAATGTTCATGAGGATATTCGAGACCCTCCCCCGCCTCCACCTCCAAGAGTTGTTCCTTGGGTACTTCCAAACGAGGGGTACGCGAGTGCTATTGTCCCGCCTAGGATCCAGGTGGGGAACTTCCAAATCACAAATGTGATGCTGACACTCTTGGAGCAGCGTGGGTACTTCACATGAGCTCCACATCAGAATGCTTATAAGCATTTAAAGGGGTTCGTTGATACCTGCTGGGGGAGAAAGCAAGCAATCGTCTCAGAGGATGCATTAAGTCTTAGTCTATTCCCTTTCTCTCTCCGAGGGAAAGCATTAGACTGGCTGGAGCAACTTCCCAACCACTCCATATCCACATGGGATGAGCTAGCAGACAAGTTCATTGCAAAATTCTTCTATCCTAGTCATGTATCAGCGCTTAGAGATGAATTATTGGCTTTCAAGCAAGAGCCAAATGAGCATTTGCATGAGATTTGGGAGCGCTACCGGGCCATGGTAAAGGAGTGTCAAAAAAATGACATGACGGAGGCTATGATACAGCAGACCTTCTACTGAGGCATAAATACCACCAATCAGTGTGTGGTCAATCAATTGGCTGGGGGCAACTTCATGAAGCTACCATACAATGAGGCATGTGAGGTCTTAGATGAAATGGCTGACATTTCGTCAGCATGGTAGAGTAGAGAAAATGTGCCTCAGGGTGATCCAGGTGTTAATGGTCTTCACAAAGAACTTCAAGAACATGGGAAAGCAATTGCGGAGCTTACCACCACCATGAATCAACTTGCTAAGTAACAATTTCAACAATTACAAGGGCCGAAGCAAGTGAATGCTATGGAGGGGGTTAATGTTTTGGTGAACAAGAGAAGACCTCGTGGAAATCAAATGCAAAACAACAATGTTCAAGGTGACCAAGGATCGAGTGGGTATAGTCAAGAGGATTCTTATTATGATCAAGATGAGGATGTCATGTATGCCAACAATTATCAAGGGAAAGGGAACAATCAAGGCAACAACCAAAATTGGAACAATCAAAAGAAACGCAATTGGAACAATAACAACAATTCAAGCAATTGGGGAAACAACAATTCAAGCAATTGGGGGAACAACAATAACAACAATTGGAGCGGGAACAATAATAACAACAATTGGTGTGGAAACGGTAACCGGGGGTCGGGCTTTCAAAGGCCCCCGATGTACCAGCAACCCAACAATCCACCCCATATCAATCATAAGGCCAAGGTTCCTCAAGTAATGATATGGGTAGAATTGAGCAAATGCTCAAACAAATGATGGATCGCAATGCGGATTCGGATGCTCAACTTGCCTCCCATAACACCTCCATTCGAAATCTTGAAGTACAAATGGGACAAATCTCTCTAGACTTGAACACACGCCCGAAGGGAGAACTACCAACTGATACGGTGGTGAACCCCAAGGGTGGGAACAACAACAACAATAGCGGTCATGCCATGGGGATGACCACAAGGAGTGGACGAGGCGGTGAGGCTAGTTCTTCTAAACAAAAGAGAGTTGTTAGTGATGAGGATGACTTGCCAAATGATGAGGTTCCGATTGAGGTTGAGCATGTAGTTGAGGAGCCAACAACTAGTGAAGTGATGATTGATATTCATGATCATGAGGAGGAAACTCAAAGTGACGTTAACCCGTCTAGGAACACGTAATTGACATTCCCGAGCCGGGTGTGTCAAAAGCAAAGGCCCCATTGCCTAGGACTCCTCCTCCTTATCCTCAAAGGTTGGCGAAGCAAAAGAATGATAACCAATTCAATAAATTCATCGACATGATGAAAAGCTTATCCATCAATGTCCCTTTAGTTGAAGCTTTAGAGAAAATGCCCGAGTATGCCAAGTTCATGAAGAACTTGGTCACAAAGAAAAGGTCAATGGAGTGTGAAACTATAAATATGACTCACCAAGTGAGTGCAATAGTGAACTCAATGGCACCCAAGCTTGAAGACCCCGGGGCATTCACCATTCCTTGCACAATTGGTAGCGCGGATTTCGCCAAAGCATTGTGTGACCTTGGAGCTAGCATAAACTTGATGCCATATTCGGTCTTCAAAACTTTAGGGATAGGTCAACCTCGGGCTACTTCCATGCGTCTTCAAATGGCGGATCGGTCTATGAAGAAGCCTTTAGGAATCATTGATGATGTTTTGGTGTGGGTTGACAAGTTTATCTTGCCCGCGGATTTTGTTATCTTAGATTGTGAGGTGGATTATGAAGTTACTATCATTTTGGGAAGGCCCTTCCTTGCAACGGGGAAGGCCTTAGTTGACGTGGAGGCCGGTGAGCTCACCTTCCGGGTGGGCGATGAAAAGGTTGTGTTCCACGTGTGCAAGTCAATGAAGCAACCCAATAGCACAGAAGTATGTTCTTTCATAAACCTTTTCACCGAGGTCATTATTGATGAAACAAGCTCAATGATAAATGTTGAAGATCCCATGGAGGCAGCTTTATTGAACCATGATGATATTGTGGTGGATGGATTGATCGAGAGTACCAATTCTCTACAAGGCATGGGTTCTTACTCATATGGTCCTAGAAAGTTATCCTTGGATTTGGAGAATCGGGAAACTCCTCCGACAAAGCCTTCAATTGAAGAGCCACCTACATTGGAATTGAAGCCACTTCCACCACACCTCAGGTATGAATTTTTTGGTCCTTCTAGTACTTTACCTATTATACTTTCATCTTGCCTAACCAAATTGCAGGTAGACTCTACTATCAAAGTGTTACAAAGGAGAAAGAAGGCCATAGGATGGACACTTGCAGATATTCGGAGAATAAGCCCCGCATTTGGTATGCACAAAATCATTCTCGAGGATGGAGCAAAGCCTTCCGTATAACATCAACGGAGGCTAAATGAAGCAATGCAAGAAGTTGTGAAGAAAGAAATAATCAAGTGGCTTGATGCAGGGGTCGTCTACCCAATCTCGGATAGTGCTTGGACTTCTCCGGTCCAATGTGTTCCAAAAAAGGGTAGTATAACCGTGGTTCAAAATGACAAGAACGAACTTATTCCAACAAGGATAGTCACAAGTTGGCGGGTATGAATGGATTACCGCAAATTGAACCAGGTGACTCGCAAGGATCACTTCCCATTGCCTTTCTTGAACCAAATGCTTGACAGACTTGCGGGTAGAGCTTTCTATTGCTTCCCATTGCTACATTTCAGTGGTGCATGATGGAAATTTTCACTGACATGGTTGAAGACTTGCTAGAGGTATTCATGGATGATTTCAGCGTGGTTGGAGACTCCTTTGATGAATGCTTGAACAATCTTGATAAAGTCCTCGCTAGTTGTGAAGAAAACAATATAGTGCTCAACTGGGGAAAATTCCATTTTGTGGTTGAAGAAGGGATAGTTTTGGGCCACAAACTATCAAGGAATGGAATTGAAGTAGACAAGGCCAAGATTGAGGTCATTTCTAAATTGCCACCTCCAACTTCGGTAAAGGGAATCCGTAGCTTTCTTGGGAATGTCGGGTTCTACCGGCGCTTCATTAAGTACTTTTCGAAGGTGGTCAATCCTCTTTACAAGTTGTTAGAGAAAGATTCCAAGTTCCACTTTGATGAGAATTGCATGAGTGCATTTGAGTTGTTGAAGCACAAGCTAACCACCACGCCAATTATCACCGTGCTGGATTGGAGCTCTCCTTTTGAGCTAATGTGTGATTCAAGTGATATGGCGGTGGGTACAGTTTTGGGCTAAAGGGTGAACAAGATCTTTCACCCTATTTACTATGCAAGCAAGACAATTAATTCCGCCAAAATGAACTACACTGTCACAGAAAAAGAGTTATTGGCTATAGTCTTTGCAATGGAGAAATTCCGTCCTTATCTTATGGGTGCCAAGGTCATAGTTCACACCGACCATGCCGCACTCCGGTATCTCATGATGAAAAAAGATTCCAAGGCTAGACTTATGTGGTGGGTGTTATTGCTTCAAGAGTTTGAGTTGGAGATCATTGATAGAAAGGGGAGTGAGAACCAAGTTGCCGACCATATCTCCCGTTTGGAGGAGCAAGGGTGACCTAGTGATGGGATTGAGATTGATGATAGCTTCCCTGATGAACAACTTCTCTCCGTTATTATGCAAGAAATGCCATGATTCGCGGACATCGCCAACTACCTTGTCACTGGTGTTGTCCCGTTTGATCTCTCTTCTAACCAAAGGAAGAAGCTTAGACGGTATAACATGGATTATTATTGGGACGAACCGTACTTATTCAAGATATGCAATGATGGTGTCATCTGGCGATGTGTGCCTGAAGAAGAGCAAGGGTCAATTCTTGAGTCATTCCACTCATCACCTTATGGTGGTCATCATGGAGGGGCAAGGACTGCTTCAAAAGTGTTAAGATGTGGTTTCTTTTGGCCTACTTTGTACAAGGATGCAAGTGAGTTGGTCAAGCAGTGTGATGAATGCCAAAGAATGGGTGGCATATCCAAGAAAGATGATATGCCTCTCACTACAATTCTTGAGGTGGATATTTTCGATGTTTGGGGCATTGATTTTACGGGGCCCTTTGTTAGCTCGTGTGGAAACACTTACATACTCGTGGCGGTGGACTATGTTTCAAAATGGGTTGAAGTTGTGGCTTTGCCGAATAATGAGGCCCGAAGTGTGGATGGTTTTCTGAAGAAGCATATTTTCACAAGATTTGGGACACCTCGTGCCATCATCAATGACGGGGGTCTCATTTTTGCAATAGGGCCTTCGATTCATTGTTAACCAAGTATGGAGTCAATCATAAGGTGTCCACTCCGTACCATCCTCTGATCTGTTTTTGATTAGTTAGCATTGAGGACAATGCTAGATTTCATTTGAGAGGGTAGCCCTATTTGGATGACTGTATATATGACACTATTTCCTTTTATTACGATTTCTTTTTTATTTTTGGTATGTACATAATTTTACCATTTTAGTTTACTTTTCGTACTTTACAACTTTGGTCTGTATATAAAGTTACCATCTGATGTATATATTCATTCCCCCTTATGTATATTCGGCTAAATCCCCTCTTGTATATATTTATTCTACTTTCTGCATTTTTCCTTTCATAGCTTCTTAGTTTATTTTTGTAGCTTCTTGTTTTGAATTTTTGCGTGCAATAAGCCTTTGGTGTTTTTTAATGCCACGGTTCTTTCCAAAGATGGAATTTGTGTGAACCGGGTGGCTCTTCTCGATGATGGATGGCATTGACAACCTTCTTAAGGGTTTGAGTCTGTTTTTCTTTTTTCTTTTTGTGTGAATAGTAGTTAGTGAGTAATGGTGCCTCAAGAAAAGTTTCACTTGGGCCTAGCACATTTGCCTTTGGTCCTATGGTCAAAAACAAATTGTTGTGTATAGGATGGTGAAAGTTGTGACCTTGAGACCCTTGCGTTGGCCGATAATCATCAAGTGGTTCTTCAGGACCATTGTGTTGCTCAAATCTTATCTAAGGTCGTTGTGGGCCCCTGACTCTGTTTCGTTAGCAATCCCATAGCTTGTGTGGTGAGAATTTGAATTGCAAGTCCAAGTCCCGTGCCATTAGTCTAGAACTTGCCCTGAATGTTTGTCTAGTCAAAATCCTAAGTGCAGTTTGACTTGAGATGTGATTATAGGCTCTCCTTGATCCGAATGATGTCTTGACAACTTCCATGGCCTACCAATGATAATATACCTAGTCAACCCTTTTTAGCCTTAGACCTTTTTCTTTCAAAAGCCACGATACAAGCCTTTGCCCGTTCTGACCCTCTCTTAGCACCCTATCTTTCCTTAGCACAAGGCAAAATCATAAGTTTGGGGGAGAGACGAGGAATGCAAAAAAGTAAAAAAAGGTACAAAATGAAGAAAAGGAAAGGCACTGAAAAAGAAAGAAAAATCAAAAAGTCAAAAAGAATGAACAATCTAGAAGAAATAAAGGGAATCAATGAAAGAAAAGAGATGAAAGGTGTGGAATGTTTAGAAAGGATAAAAAGGTTTTAAATTAACAAGAAAGAGTGACAATATGTCTCTCTAACCCCTCAGAAAGAGCTTAATGACTCAAAAAGTAAAGAAAATGTACGCAAAAGTGAAACAAATGAAGTGCTTAAGAGAAGATGGAACCCACCTAAACCAAATATTTCCTACCTTGAACCAAAGGCCTTCACTATATCTCCACAAAAGTCCTATATGATCTTGAGTTGAATGAAGCTTACATTAGTGGCGACTCACATAAGGGGAAAGCTTATGGTACTTAGATCCGGACTTGAGACCTTTCTTTGAGAGAGATGAGTGTGCTTCTTTTATCCTCGCTCTGAGTACTACAATCTAAAAGTGAGGTTTGCTTACGGAGAGTTGAGGAGTACGAGGTTGGGTTCCACAATGACCAAAGTAGTAGAAAGGGTTTCTTTGATGGGTTGAGTCAACTCTTGATGCTCTTGTGTCGCATTAAATCCATGGTGTTTAATTGAATCAGATTCAGAGAGCTGGAAAAATTGAAGATTAATGCCAGTGCGGTCCGCAACCCATTTTGTGCGACCGCAGTAGAAGCCATCCCGGCCGCGGTATATTTTATGCGGCCCGCGGTGGCCAAGTTCAGAGAGCATATTTTTGAAGCCATAAAGCCTCACCACGGCCGCACTCCATTTCGTGCGGTCCGCGGTACCCCCGCAGAGGTATTTTTGTCTAGAAAATTTGGCCTAGTATAAATACTTTCTTTTCCCATTTTTAGGTCAACTTTTGTAATCTAACCTTGACAAGAGCTCGTGAACATCAATTTTAGACTATTTTGAGTAGTTTTATAGTGGGTTTATCATTGAGTCTTCAACTATTAGCTAATAATTAAATTCTATGGGTTATTCTTCATCTACTTCTTTGGTTTCTTTCACTATCATGAGTAGCTAGACCCATTAGCTAGGTTTGTGTATCAACCCTAGTGTGGGTATTTGATGGGTCTTTTGATTTAAGGCTGAGATATTTATGGGTAGTTGATATTTGGACTGATTGGTGTTTTCCATGCTAAATTAGTGGTTACAAACACTAATTGGTGCCTATTTGACTTGGGTTCTTCTTGAGAAAGAGAACTTGAGTCTAGGGAAATCATTCCAACAAGAAATTGGGATGTAATCAAGAGGTTGATAGTCCCAATTAATGGGTTAAACCTAGAGATAGTAATACCCTACTTGAGCTTATATTGCTTGCACAATTTTGACACCCAATTGATCTCGAGAGAGGCAATTAAGGCAAAGTCACTCAAGCTACCGAGAGGTATAGAGTGAGTATTTCTGTGCATTGGATGTATCACAATCCCCAACATAACGTCTTTGCCTTAGGCTTTAGATCCCGTCAAGTATTCACCTAGGAGAAAGTCACAACCCTAGTCCCTTTATCTATTGAGAAAACAGTCAAAAATATATTAGTTAGTTAACTTGTAATTTCGACTAGACTAAACCGTAGTTTAATCACAAAACCCTTTGATGAGAAGTGCAACTGAGAACACAACGCATCATTAGATCACTTAGGAATTCAACTCCCACATATATAGCTCCATGTGGAAATCGATCCCAACCCTTCGGATAAAAGCTGCATTGACCCCCGTACTTGCCACTCTTTAGTGGTATAGGCGGGAGCCGACATTCTTCGTATCATGTTGCTGCACAAAGCGATCATGGTGTTTTATCTCTAAAGGAGGAGGATAATAAATTGGACGATGTTTCACCATGTTATCATATATCCTTCAATGATGGGGACCCTCAAGAAGATGAAGATGCGAAAGATGCTCCCCCGGAACTTGAAGAAGGGGTGAAGGCAACAGTTGATGCCCTAAAAGAAGTTAACCTTAGCACTCATGAAGAACCAATACCCACCTACCTAAGTGCTTTACTAGAAGATGATGAAGAAAGCACTTATATTTGAGTTACTCAAGAAGTTTAGGGATGTCTTTGTTGGGAGTTACAAAGAAATGTCCAGCTTGGACCCTAAAGTGGCAGTCCATAACCTTGCGGTTAAGAATGGCGATCGTCCTGTTAAGCAAGCTCAAAGGAGCTTTAGGCCGGACTTGGTTCCCCTGATTGAAACCGAAGTTAACAAAATCATTGAATCTGCATTTATTCATGAAGTTAAATACCCAACGTGGGTTTCAAATATTGTCCATGTAAAGAAGAAGAATGGAAAATTCTAGTGTGCGTCGACTTCAGGGATCTCAACAATGCGTGTCCCAAAGATGAATTCCCGCTTCCTATTCCAGAGTTGATAATCGATGCTACTACTGGGTATGAGGTGATGTCTTTTATGGATGGTTCGTCAGGCTATAACCAAATTTGCATGGCAACAAAAGATGAAGAGCTTACTGCATTCCGCACCCCCAAGGGTATTTATTGCTACAGGATAATGCTTTTTGGCTTGAAGAACGCTGGTGATACTTACCAAAGATCTATGCAGAATATTTTCGACGATCTTCTCCACAAGAATGTCGAATGATATGTTGACGACTTGGTGGTAAAATCAAGAGGGAAGGGCGACCACTTGAAAGACTAGAGGATGGTATTTGAATTACTCTGGAGGTACCAACTTAGGATGAATCCAGTGAAATGTGCCTTTGAAGTTACTTCTGGAAAGTTCCTTGGTTTCATCGTCCGATATCGAGGGATCGAAATTGATCAAGCCAAAGTGGATGCCATTTTGAAAAATGCCTGAGACTCTGGATATTCATGAATTGAAAAGACTGCAAGGAAAGCTAGCATGCCTTAGAAGATTCATATCTAACCTAGTTGGGAGGTGCCAACCATTTAGTCACCTTATAAAGAAAGGTATTCCTTTCAAGTGGGACTGAGCTTGTAGCAATGCCTTCGAAAGTATCAAAACCTACTTGATGAAACCTCCAGTTTTAGCAACTCTTATACCTGTAAAGCCATTGATACTATACATTGTGGCGCAAGAAAGGTTTGTTGGAGCACTGTTGGCCCAAGAAAATAGTGAGGGGAAAGAAAACTCTCTTTACTACTTGAGTAGGATGATGACACCAAATGAGCTGAATTATTCGCCAATTGAAAAGTTGTGTCTAGCGCTAGTCTTCTCAATTCAAAAGTTGAACGACTACTTTCAAGATCATGTTGTCCGTCTTGTTTCAAAAGCAAATCCCATCAAGTTCTTGATGTCAAAAATTGTCCTTAGTGATCGGCTAGCAAGGTGGTACCTCCAGTTTCAACAATTTGAAATCGTATACATCCCTCAAAAGGCTATAAAAGGACAAGCGCTAGCGGACTTCTTGGAAGATCACCATATACCTGATGATTGGGAGCTAACTGAAAAACTACCTGATGAGGACACAATGGTCATCAAAGTTCAGCCTCCATGAAAGATGTACTTTGATGGTGTTGCACATTACGGAGGAGCTGGTGCTGGTGTAGTATTTGTCACCTCTCAAGGTGAAGTTCTGCCCTACTCTTTTATGTTGACGCAACTCTGCTCTAACAACATTGTTGAGTATCAAGCACTAATACTTGGGCTTGAGATGGCTGCTGAAATAAAGCGGTTGCAATTGCAAGTCTTTGGTGGCTCTCAGTTAGTGGTCAATCAGCTTCTAGGTAGTTACGAGGTTAAGAAGCCTGAACTACACCCATATCATGATTACGTAAAAAAGTTAATGGGGTGGCTCGGTAATGTGACTATTCAGCATGTTCCAAGGAAAGAAAATAAGAAGGTTGATACTTTAGCTGCCATAACTTCATCATTAGCCTTGTCTGATCAAGTGCAAGTTACTGCCTGCCAAAAATGGGTAGTACCGCCGCCAAATGAGGTTGAAGGTGAAGAAAATGAAATCAAGCATATTGTCGCTGTTTCTGAAGTTGAGAGAGAGGAATGGAGACAACCCATTATCGACTACTTATGTTATGGTATACTTCCAGAAAATCTGAGGAGAAGGACTGAAATCCGTCGTCCTGCATACTCTATATAGAAGGTCATTTGAGGGAGTACTCTTGCGATGCTTAGGTGAAGAAGAAGCACTCCAAGCTTTGCAAGAGGCATATTTTAGGGTATGTGGGTCATACCAGTCTAGACTAAAGCTCCACTTCCATATAAAAAGGATGTTATATTATTAGTCGGCGATAGTAAAAGATTGATTTGACTACGCTCGAAGATGAAAGGCTTGTCAATTCCACGCGAATTTTATTTATCAACCTCCTGAAGTGTTGCACCTGACTGCTGCATCCTGTCCGTTTGGGGATTGGATGTTGTTAGACCAATGCCAAAGTCCTCTGGTGGGCACCTATACATCTTGGTTGCAACTGACTACTTCTCAAAATGGGCTGAAGTTATTGCTCTTAAGGAGGTAAAGAAGGAAAACGTTGCAAGTTTCATTCGAGTAAACATAATCTATCGCTTTAGCATTCCTCGTTACATAATAACGGATAACGAAAAACCATTCAATGATATGTTGATGAATAAGGTTTGTGATCTCTTTATCTTCCAACAACGTAACTCTTCGATGTATAATGTTGTCGCCAATGGTCTAGCTGAGGCATTCAACAAAACTCTATGAAACTTGTTAAAGAAAGTCGTCTCCAAATCCAAATGGGATTGGCATGACCGTATGGAGGAGGTTTTGTGGGCATATAGAACAACTCACTGCATGCCAACACAAGCGACCCCTTATGCACTCGTTTATGGAGTTGAATCTGTCTTGCTACTCGAGCGTCAAATAGCTTCATTACGATTAGCTATTCAAGAAGGCATCACTGGTGAAGAAAATGCTCGACTTCGATTAGCAGAGTTGGAGGCCCTTGATGAGAAAATGTTAGAATCTCAACAAAGTCTTGAATGTTATCAAACTCGATTGCCTCACGCCTTCAATAAAAGAGTTTGCCCAAGATCCTTTCCATTAGGAGATCAATTCCTTGTCGTACGAAGACCCATTATTACTTCACATAAACCTGTAGGGAAGTTCACTTCAAAATGGGATGGGCCATATGTCATACAAGAAGCTTACTCAAGTGGGGATTACAAGATGGTTGATGCAGATGACATGAGAATCAGACCTATCAATGGAAAGTTTTTGAATAAGTATTAGTTGCAACGCTCCTTGACGCATGAGCCTAAACTGCATGTTCCTACACTCATGGTTCGCATGAGTCTAAACAGTGTACGACCCACACAAAAAAGAGAAAAAAAAGTCCGCTGGGTTGAAAAAACCTCGAGAGAGGCGGCCTAGGAAAAAGTTAGGACATAACTAAATAAAAAATAAAACAAAAAAAATAACCCATTCTGAACTACGGTATGACTTGATTCTCTTCACCGAGGTACGTAGGCAGCTTAGAGTTTCATTCTGAGTTCAGTCACATAAGTTCAAAAGATACATAATCCCCCAATCATTGTCCGAATGAAGTATAGGTGAATGTAATCCCTTCAATCAGCACTTGAAAATCGAGCTGGGATACCATTCTTTTGTTAAACTTTGGATCCCATTTGATTTAAAGGGGGCAATCTGCTATGGTAAATTGGTGGCTTCAATAAAGTGATTAATATTTTTAGGAGGCTGCCAAGCGTTTGCATTGAAAGGGGCGGGGGTAAGGTAAAGGGTTTCTGATACATCTGGAAAATCGAAACCAAGACTAGGAAATTTTAACAAACAGGATCAAGAATCATTACTCTTTCGTTTCGACACAAGAAAAAAGGATTTTTCTACACCCCTTTCTTGTGTCAAAGACTAGGAAGACAAATAATCTCTCCTAGATTTTTTTGTTCCCCACATTTATCCCCTGCTTTCTTATGTCTAGTATTTAGACAAATTTGACTTTCTTTCTATTCTCTGGGGATTCGTTATGCCTTCACGTTCGTTAAACCTTCAAGTTTTTGTTGTACCTTCACAACGTTTCAAATTCAGTGAGACAGGAACCCAAGATATTTTGCGAGAATGAAGCTCTTGAATTTCAATTTCTAACAATTAAAAAGGTCTTACAATGTCACGACCTAAACCGATGGGCCGCGACGGGCACACGGTACCTTACTCAGCCGAGTACCAACATAAGTATCTTTTCATATCATACTATCATAGATAACTGAGCCGGAAGGTTGACGTGAGATAAGTAGAATACAACATGTGATACCAACTTATACACAAGACATACGGGCCTATAAGACCAAAATAACCACTCGTATATTGAACATCGGCCGACAAGGCCATACAATCTTTTACGTACATGACATCTATCTACAAGCCTCTAAGAATACATAATTTTCATAAAGTTCGGGACAGAGTCCCGCCATATCAATCAATAAACGTCTAAATCATACTAACCAAACAAGCAACTCTGAAGCAAATGGAGCGCACCAACATCTTCCGCTAAGCTGATAGACTACTTGGAGGGCTCTCGACCTGTCTATCGGGACCTGCGGGCATGAAATGCAGCGTCCCCATGCAAGAGGGACGTCAGTACAAAATAATGTACCGAGTATGTAAGGCAGTATATAGAAAGTTGAAACTGAACTAATAATCAGAACATATGCTTACCTGTTGATACTGGCTCAATTCTCTCACTATAATAAGTAAAATAGAACTCCGGCCCTATAAGGCTTGGCATATATATAACTGCTCTGCCGTAGTAGGCTCGCTCATAGGAGCTCGGCCATACTAGGTTATGTATCTCGGCCAAATAGGCTCTTCATAGGCGCTCGACCACAGTAGGCTCGATATATAACTTACCATCTGATCAGAGGTTGCCCAATAGGGGCCTGCCCATCGATTATAGCTCGATGGTAATGAAAATACTGTAATACTGTATATATAGACTCTCCTCTCTTGACTGGAAAAAGAAAATACTCAATTGAATATGACGTCCCGATAAGGAGAATATTGTAACTTACAAGACTAGGAAAATATACGTAAATTTTAGAATATGAATTTCTCTTTATGTCTCGTTATCAAACTCGTATAATTACAAGATCATGCCAAAATGAAATAAGGGTTTTGCCTTAACATACCTGAACTGATTCTCTTGCCAACCCCTTTTACACACATTGATTGCGACAACACGTAACGTCAATGTGCGACAACACGTAACGCCAGATCGAAGTAGGGAAAATTCGTGTGATATTCTTAAAAAGGATTGTGCCGAGTCTCTTAGAATCGTAATCTCCGTTGTGGTAGCGTTTCTCTATTTGGTATTCTCTTTCTTTACTATAGCAGTTCATTACACCTATTAATGCTTATTATCGTCCATTTTACTCCATCTATATATATTTACTGGATATGGATTCTAAAAAATAAAAGATGTTTTTGAAACATAAGTTACATATATAAACAAAATACTGAATGTACTTCTCTTATACACATAAAGATATATAAAAAAATTCCAATGAAGTCCATAAAGAAATCATGTCAACTCTTACAAGTGCATCTTATTAAAAGAGAATTAAAACGTTAATAATATCAAGAGTTTCTAGTCTTTAAAGGGCTCAACGAAAGGGGCAAACAAAGAAACAAGAAATATGTAAAATAAATAAGACGAAAAGAGTACACTCTCTGGGTCTTTATCTGTGCGTTAGCTAAAACATTTTGAACTAAATAATTGTAACATGAGAAAAATAAGAAGGTAATAAATACTTTATTCAATTTCCCCTATTATACAAGAAAAAGAATATATGATACTTAAGCACTAATTTAAGGAAGATATAGTGATAAGGGTTATAAGAATTTCCCTTTTGAGAACTCATTCGTTAGCAAGTCTAGGTATTTGTCTTTAATGAATTAGGGGGTATTTTATCATAGGGAGTGGGCCCTTACTTAAGGTGATTACTAAGCTAAATATTTCTTAAATTTTTTCACATAGCCTCATACTTACTTAGCCATCCCTAGGCTTAATTAGGAATCCATACATGATGCCACACGGGGGAGGGCTCCTTAATCTTATCAAAATATTTTAATTAATTGTTAATCACCCACTAAAATCAATAATTACCCGATTATTCTCATAATTAAGAATTATCTCAAATTACTTAAAATGATATTCACTTTTAACACACCTTATACACCTTACTATAATGGTCATGTAGTGCCTTTTATGACACTAGTCCATAAACACCGGGTATTATAGCTCTAACCGTATTTTATCCAAATTGGCAAACTTCGACGAAACTCGTTTTCTTTGATTCTCTTACCCTTTCACCTTTACGAATTTACTTATCACTTGTTTGAAATAGCGTAATACTTATAATCACAAAATAATCTCATTCCCGAACTTACGTCGATTAACTTACGACAAAAATTTTAATGTACGAGAATACGGGATGTAACATCTCATTTCCGAGCTTTCATCAATTTACTTATGGGCGTACTTCTACGTACGAAAACATAGGGCATAACATACAATCTCGAGGCTTCCACACCAAGATGCAATTTTTTTTGGTGAAGTCGCGCTAATTTGGAGTTGTCGGCATATCAGAAACCGAAGTCGACTTCGAAGAAGCATCTGAAACTATCCTTAAAGCATTAAATTTTACATGTTGGATATGTTTTAGATTTTTATGTTTATATTCCAAGAAATCAAGTGGTTCGTGATTTCGATGTCCCTACTCCATGATACAAAACTTTTGGCGAAGTCGCGCAAATCTGAAATCGTTACTGTGTAAGAATTTGGTATTGACTTCGAAATATTATCTGAAACTATACTTAAGACATTAAATTTTTCTTTTTGGATATGTTATATATTTGGAATTTAAGTTTTCAATAGGTCAAACGGTTTGTGATTTCAACGTTCCTACGTCAAGATACAAAAGTTTTGGTGAAGTAGTGCAAATCGGAAATCATCACCATGTCAGTATTTTGTATTAACTTCGAAATATTATCTGAAACTATCCATAAGTCATTAAATCTTGCATTTTGGATATGTTATAGATTTGTAAATTAAGTTTCCAGTATATCAAACAGTTCGTAGTTTCGACGTTCCTACATCAAGATACAAAAGTTTTGGTGAAGTCGTGCAAATCTAAAATCGTCGTCGTGTCAGAATTTAATATGATTTAGGACTATTATCTGAAGCTATCCTTAAGGAATTAACTCTTTAATTTTGGATATGTTATATATTTTCAAGTTAAGTTTTCAAAAAATCAAATGGTTCATGATTTTGACTTTTCTACACCAAGTTTTTTTTTTTTTTTGTGAGACTACGCAAATCTAAAATATTCAACGTGGTGGAGTCTAAAGTTGGTTTCAAAAAAAATATTATCTGAGGTGATTATAAAGGTGTTTGATTCTAAGTTTTGGATATATTTTACATATTTAAGTCTAATTTTTGAAAAATCAAACGGTCCATTATTTGGACTCTCCCACGACAAGCTATGAATCTTT
Organism: Nicotiana undulata; assembly: GCA_005239495.1. Classification (NCBI taxonomy): domain Eukaryota; kingdom Viridiplantae; phylum Streptophyta; class Magnoliopsida; order Solanales; family Solanaceae; genus Nicotiana; species Nicotiana undulata. The sequence continues at coordinate 55,445 of ML252369.1, forward strand.
TGTTACAAGCGCGTAAAGCTGAAAATTATGTGGCTAAGATAAAACTCGAACAATGTAAAGCAAAAGAGAAGTTGAAATATTTAAGCCCTCGAAGTCTCCAAGTTGAAGTCTTCAAGTTCGTCGGTCTTCAAGTTGAAGTCTCCAATTGAAATCTTCAAGTCCATCGGTCTTCAAGTTGAAGTCTTCATGTTCGCCACTCTTCAAGTTGAATTATTTAAGCCCTCGAAGTCTCCAAGTTGAAGTCTTCAAGTTTTACGTTCTTCAAGTTTCAATCTTCAAATTCGCCGGTCTTAAAGTTGAAATATTTAAGCCACTCAAGTCTCCAAGTTGAAGTCTTCAAGTCCGTCGGTCTTCAAGTTTCAGTCTTCAAATTCGCCAATCTTAAAGTTGAATTGTTTAAGCCCTCCAAATCTTTGAGTTGAAGTCTGCAAATTTTGCCAAATCTTCAAAGTTTCCCAAGTGTTCAAGTCGATGTCGTCGAGTTGAAGCTTTATAGTTTTCCAATATTAAGGTGGACATATGAGTCCCTTTGCACCTTAAGTTGGCCTCGTCGTGTGTTTGTCCTTAAAAGGAAACTATAACTTTCCAATCTTAAGGTGGACATATGAGTCCCTTTGCACCTTAAGTTGGCCTCTCCGATAGTCGAGCCACATATAGAGTAATCTCTCCGATAGTCAAGTCATTTTGAGAGTAATGTCTCTGGTAGTCGGGCCACATTGAGAGTAACCACTTCGATAGTCGAGCCACATTGAGAGTAATCTCTTTGATAGTCGGGTCATTTTGAGAGTAATCTCTCAGGTAGTTGGGCCACATTAAGAGTAATCTCTCCAATAGTCGGGTCATTTTGAGAGTAATCTCTCCGATAATCGAGCCACATTTAGAGTAATCTCTCTAGTAGTCGATTTATTTGAGAGTAATCTCTCCGGTAGTCGGGTCACATTGAAAGTAATCTCTCCGGTAGTCGAGACACATTGAGAGTAATCTCTCCGATAGTCAAGCCACATTGAGAGTAATCTCTCAGGTAGTCGGACCATGAGAGTAATCTCTTCGATATTCGAGCAGGGATGAGTACCCATCCCCTCACACCCTATGGTGGTATTCTTCATGCATGGATCATCTTGGCAAACAATAACAAATCATTCTTATTTCACCTACAAAAAAGGACAGTAGAATAAAGAAAGCACAAGAAAATAAGAAGAAATTACCTTCGCGTCAATGCTTCTAAGTCGTCAAAAGTAGACTCAAAATGGTTTGCAAAAGCTACAAGTGATGCTAATAGAATAAAAAGTATAATGTATTTATAGATGTCGAAAGGCGATTGTTGAAGTGAAGTGCCGATGTGGGATCAGGTGTATAAGGCGGTTGCTGCAAGTGTTTTCCGTATAGGATTCTTTTAATTACGGCGGCAACATTGAATCCTAGAGAAGCTTGAATTGTTGTAGAAATTGCCAACCTACTAGGAAATTACGACAGTAAGAAAAGGTTGTTATAAAATAACAACTGTAAAGCAAATAAACTAAAGACAAGTATAGAGAGAAACTGATATATTATTGAACTTTCAAACTGATGTACATAACGAACTGAAATCTCCTCTATTTATAGAAGAAAGGAAGCAGTTGCGAGGCTTTTCAAGAAGCAGCTACAAGGCTTTTCAGGAAGCAGCTGCAAGGTTTTTCTTCAGCTGCTTGTCAGCTGTCTGCATGAGCTGCTTGCAACCTGCTTGCATCAGCTGCTTGTAGATAAACTTCAACAGAGTACTAAATGGATAATCTTCTTCGGGAAGATTATCTATAGCGGAGTAATAAATGGACATCCACAATATAATAATTTCATAACACTCCCCCTTGGATGTTCATTAAAGATAATGTGCCTCGTTAAAACCTTACTAGGAAAAAACCCGTGGAAAAAAATCCTAGTGAAGGAAAAAGAGTACACATATTTAGTAATACGTATTGCTAGGTGCCTCATTAAAAACCTTATAAGGAAAACCCTGTGGGAAAAAACCTTAATAAGGAAAAAAGAGTGCATCGCGTATTTTACTCCCCCTGATGAAAACCTTGTTTCAAATATTTGAGTCTCCGCATTCCAATCTTGTATACCATCTTCTCAAAAGTTGAAGTTGGCAAAGATTTAGTGAATAAATCTGTCGGATTGTCACTTGAACGGATTTGTTGCACATCAATTTCACCATTTTTCTGAAGATCATGCGTGTAGAATAATTTTGGTGAAATGTGCTTTGTTCTATCTCCTTTTATGAATCCTCCCTTCAATTGGGCTATGCATGCAGCATTGTCTTCGTATAAAATTGTGGGTCTTTTCTCACATTCCAGACCACATTTTTCTCAAATAAAATGAATTATTGATCTCAACCATACGCATTCCCTACTTGCTTCATGAATAGCTATTATCTCAGCATGATTTTAAGAAGTAGCAACAATAGATTGTTTTGTTGAGCGCCATGATATGACAGTACCTCCACATGTAAACACGTACCCAGTTTGAGATCGAGCTTTATGGGGATCAGATAAATAACCTACATCTGCATAACCAACAAGATCTGCACTATCTTTGTTAGCATAAAACAAACTCATATCAAGAGTTCCCTTTAAGTATCGCAATATATGTTTAATCCCGTTCCAATGTCTCCGTGTATGAGAAGAATTATATCTTGCTAGTAAATTAACAAAAAATGTTATGTCAGGTATTGTAGCATTAGCAAGATACATTAGTGCACCAATTGCACTGAGATAGGGTAATTCAGGACCAAGGAGTTCCTCGTTCTCTTCTAGAGGTCGGACTAAATCCTTATTCACTTCAAGTGATCGAACAACCATTGGTGTACTCAATGGGTGCGCTTTGTCCATGTAAAAGCGTTTTAAGACCCTTTCTGTATAGGTAGATTGATGGATAAATATCCCGTCTGCTAAATGTTCAATTTGCAAACCAAGACAAAGTTTTGTCTTTCCAAGATCTTTCATCTCAAATTCTTTCTTAAGATATTCAATTGCCTTTTGGAGCTCTTCTAGAGTTGCAACAAGATTTATGTCATCACCATAAACAGCAAGTATAACAAATTCTGATGCCATTTTCTTTATAAAAATACATGGACAAATAACATCATTTATGTAACCCTCTTTCAGTAAATATTCACTGAGGCGATTATACCACATGTGCCCAGATTGCTTTAAACCGTACAAAGATCTTTGTAATTTGATTGAATACATTTACCGAGATTTTGGATATGCTTCAGGCATTTTAAATCCTTCAGGGATTTTCATGTAAATTTCATTATCAAGTGACCCGTACAGATAAGTTGTAACCACATCCATTAGATGTATTTCAAGCCTTTCACGTAAGGCTAAACTGATGAGATATCGAAATGTTATGGCATCCATAACGGGTGAATATGTTTCTTCATAATCGACTCCAGGTCGTTGTGAGAATCCTTGTGCGACAAGGCGAGCCTTGTATCTTTCAACTTCATCTTTATCATGCATTTTCCGCATAAAAACCCATTTATGACCAACTAATTTTGTGTCAGCATGTGTTTGGACTACTGGTCCAAAGACCTCTCTTTTAGCAAGTGACTTCAATTCTGATTGAATTGCCTCTTGTCATTTTGGCCAATCATATCTTTGTCGACATTCTTCGACAGATCGGGGTTCAAGATCTTCACTATCTTGCATAATGTCTAGTGCAGCATTATATGCAAAAATATTATCCACCACTATTTCAGATCGATTTAAATTAACCCCATCACCAGTAGAACTTATTAAAAGTTCCTCACTCACTTGCGTCTCGGGTTCATTGATTTCTTCAGGAATCTCAGAACTAATCATATCTTGGGTCTCTTCAGGAGATCCCTTCATAGTATCATTTTGATCATTTGTCGATTTTCTTTTTCTAGGATTTCGATCCTTAGAACCCAAAGGCCTACCACGCATCAGGCGTGCTTTGGGTTTACTAGCTATCATGCTAGTAGATGGTCCTGCTGGGACATCAATTCGGATAGGAACATTCTCTATAGGGATACGTGACTTAGTTATCCTTTTCAAATCAGTGAATGCATCTGGCATTTGATTTGCTATATTATGTAAATGGATGATCTTCTGGACCTCCTGATTACATATA